>PVLA01000210.1:101976-408061 GCA_004027455.1 Hydrochoerus hydrochaeris
CCTCCCTTCCCTTCCTTTCTTTTCTCTTCCCTCCCATTCCTCTCCCTTCCTTTCTTTTCCTTTCTTTTCTTCCCATCCTATTTTTTCCTTCCCTCTATCTTCAGACTCTCCTTTCCCCAGATTTCATAGTTGATATCACCAGAATAATAAGGAATGTAGAAGATTCAAATTTATGAGAGTTTTAGGATGGTAATAATTCATCCTTTGAGATTAAGAAAACGTTAATATTTTAATATGTTACTCTGAGCACTGTGAATGTTTCTATGGTTACTACATAAACCAAGTCATACTTTAAATAAAGTATAATTGCAATTGAAGAAAAGCTAGTTCCCAATAATAATTTCAAATCCATTTAATTGTTTTCTCTTTTATGCAAAGGATATCTTTAAATATTCTTATGTTGGGGACCACTATGAAGCAGCTCTGAGCAGGATTTAAATTTTACTAATTGGCTTTCTGTGTTTATCTGTGAATCTGTCCTAGCCCTGGGCCCCTTGCTTGGCAATGGGAGCTGATTCATAGTAAGTGAACCTCTATGAATCACTGGTCCTGGCTGAGGCCCGTAGTGGCCTGTGAGGCCAGAGATACCTCAAAGGGCAAGATAAGGCCACAGCTGAAGTCATCTTGGCTGCTCCACTAATTAAGTAAATGGAGACAGCAGTTAAAGGAAGTCTCCATCCTACCATGAATGTTATCTTGGAGATAAGCTGATTCTCCTAAATTGGCATAATTTACCACTTGGAGAATTCTTTGAAGTGACTCCCAAGGTCCTGCTCATTTCTTGCCTTTTCTCAGTTTTCTCACCTTTTGTCCTTGGTCCTAATAAAGTGGGCTGATCCAGAAAAACCTTTGTCTTAACCCTCAGAGTCGCCAGCTCAAACTAAAGGGTTTTGATCCTCCTGGAGCCCTAAATAATCATATAACTTGTCTCATTTTATTTAAACCTCCACTGTACACTCATTTGGGAGATCCGGGATCTAGGTTAGGACCCGATATTCTTACTTGTCATAAACACCCATAAATTTAACATCTTTTAAAAATACTTCTGAGGAGAAAATCCAGAAAACATGATTGCAAAAATTGATGCAATACGGTCACTTCTAGTTTTCATACTATCGCTAAGTTTCAATAAACTTTGTTATAATTTCTTTTGTCCCTCAAATTAGAAAAACATCATTGAGAACTTCATTGTGGTTAGAAGAATAATTTAGCTAATTACTGCAATAAATTAGCAAAATTCGAGAATAGTGAATGAGAATGAGCCAGTCAGGGTGGTAGATATCTGTAACCCCTGCACTCCAGGAAGGTGAAGAAGAAGATAGCAAGTCTGAGCCCAGCTTGAGCAATTTAGAAAGGCTGCCTCGAGGAAAACAAAAAAGGTTGGGGATGCAGCTCAGTTTGAAAGTTCTAGATTCAATTCTCAGTACACACACACACACACACACACACACACTGAAAAGAAAAAGAAAATAAAAAAAAGGATTGTGCCCTAAGCAAAAACTGATGAATGATAGATTTTGTCATCCTAAATGAGATCTGAAGATAATTATTTTCCTCATTTATTAGAGAGTGATAATTAAATGAAAAATATGAAATCAGTATTTTCTAGGGTTTCTTCAGACACTGTCAATCCATAATGGGCAAGGTATCCAAGAAAAAAGTTTTCATTTATAACCAGGTAATGAAATCAAACAAACAAAAAACCTTTCAAAATGAAAGAATGAATTGGAGAATTGTGATTATAAGTTTTATACTAAGAGTTGATTATGGCAAACAAAGGAATATGATTGCCCATGAAGTACAGATATATTTGTGTGCAAATATCTCCTTGGAGAGACATATATTGCATAAATATAGATTTCCATGTATGTTTTTACAAAATATTTTGAGCTTTATCTAGATTATCACAAAAACAAAATTAAACATTTGTTCATCAATCAATAAATGGTTGATCTCACTAGGAATTCAGATATTTGCTTTTCTTATTGCCACATATAAAATCTAGATAAAGCTCAAAATATTTATTTATTTAACTCTCTCTTTGTGGAGGTTTCAGTCCATAATCAGTTGACTCCAAGGCAGGGTGGCATGGCTGAGGGGCAACACTTCAGGGCATCAGCCAGCAAAAGAAGCAAGAACAAAAAGAGGGCAGAGCAAGCCTTTTTTCCTCCTTTACATTGCACTCATGTTACTATTCCCACTCCCCCAAGTCTCCTCCCCCACATCTTGCACAAGATGAGGACATTTACAAAATAAGAACCCTGGCTCCCTGCTGCATTTAAACTTATAAACTGCTCAGGTTGACACAGTGTATCAACTATAACACCCACCATATCACATCTTTCACTCCTGAGCATCCTGGTGGTTCTGATCTCTTACATGAGTCTTTTTATTTTAGTTTTCCTGTTTGTTTCTTCTGATCTCTTTTCATCAAATTAACAGGTTTACTTTCACAGGCCTTATAGTAGTTTGGTTTTCTAGATAGTCATTAGTATAATTGGTCTCAGACCTGCCTCTGCTCTTGAATTTCAGTACTGTATCCTCGTATCCCTAAAAAGCTTGGTTTGCTCGTGCAGACTCTAGCTTTTAGTTTCATTGTACTTTCTGTGAATGCATGTTTCCTCTGGCACAGTTTTTGACGTCAAACCTAACCTAGTTTCTTTCTTCTGCTCAGCTTCTAAAACTATTTGAGAATGTGGCTTTAGCTTTCTGCTCTGCCCTTCCCTCACCTACTGTTGAACTTCTAATTCCATTTCCTGCCTCTCATATTTTGTTCTTGTCTTTATTCACTATAATTTCTGTGCCATGGGCCTTTACTTTTGTATTGATCTTGATATGTTTTTAATCTGATGTACCAGAAAATCGAAAGAAATAAAACCATACCAGTGATAATAAATACCTCCCTTAATCACTTAATCCATTTGCTAGCATTTTTATATATATCCATGCATATATATTTATCCATATATATATTACCATAGTTCACTAGCTTACTATCCCTGGTGATGTGGTTCATTAAATAGAACTTGAAAAACTATGGCTTATTTTTTTATTGATTTTTTTTAATTTAAAGAAAAAAATTTGAAACAGAAAAAGTGTAGAAATAATACAAAATTTCAAGAACAAAATAAAACAACCCCCCCAAAATAGTAACCAGTAAGAAATCACTAGTTGATAATTACATATTTGCCTCTTAGAAGTAGTTGTTCAAGTTACAAAAGTAAAGCCTACAAAGTGGACAGCCAGTGAGACTGCAATCAGTTTTGTTCATCCATCCAACAAAAACTTAGCAACATGGTTATCAATCCCACACACTCAAAGATACATGCAGTTACATCCTTTAGAATACTTTTTTTTCCTCTCTTTTTTTCTTTACAATAACTATAATCCATTCTTGTAAACTACTTAGAAGTTCTATAGATGTATAAGTCTCTACATGTATACCTAGCCTTTCTGTATTAGAGGGAGAAACAAGTCAAAACAAGTCAATAATACAAATTCCTAGAGAAACATGAAATGAAAAGAACATATAAAACCACAATACTAGGTGATCTACAGTAGTTACTATGATGTCTCTTGTTGTTTTTAATAAAATTGTCTATATTGTCAAACATAGTATAATTAAACTTAGCATTGCTTTACACAATTAATAAAATCTAAACATTGGAGACATTATAGGACTTCAAAGACAGTTAATAATCAAACCAGAATGGGTATCCTATTGAATCTTGTCATCTTCCGAGTAGTTGCCTCTACTCTCAGACTTGCTACTCTCAAGCATACCAGGTTCAAATAAAATCAGTCAAGATAAAACAGGGATATAACCAATCTTCTCTGGCTTATCTCTGCTATGCTATTTTTCTGTCATTGTTGTTTGTTTACTTTTCTCCTTCATTCCACTGTCTGCCCCTTTCTTTGAGGCCTTTCTGCCATTGTTCCTGGAACCCTGGTGATTTTCTTCTCTCTCTCTCTCTAGAATGTCCTTCAGTATTCTTCGCAGGGTTGGATTGGTGGTCACAAACTCCCCCAGTTCCTCTTTGTCATGGAAATATCTTGTCTCTCCATTAATTTTGAGAGATAGTTTTGCAGGGTACATCATTCTGGGTTGGAGGTTATTTTCTTTCAGGGCTTGGAATATTTCACTCCAAGCTCTTCTTGATTTGATGGTTTGCATCAAGAAGTCTGCTGTGATTTTGATGAATTTTCCTTTATAGGTAATCTGTTTCTTTTCTCTGACGACTTTTAATATTCTGTTCTTGTGATGGATTTCTGGGAGCCTGATTATTATATGTCTGGGTGTAGATCTGTTTTGGTTGTAGCAGGCTGGAGTTCTGTATGCCTCATTTATGTGAACTTCACTTCCATTACCTATGTTTGGGAAGTTTTCCTTAATTATTTCTGTGAATAGACTTTTTATTTCATTTGTATTTGTCACTGCATCTTCATTCACATATTTTATTTTTAGGTTATAAATCCTCTTGTCATCTTCTAGCCTTTGTATCGTTGCTCCCTGGTTCCATGTTATTTTTAAGAGGTCCTTCCTTTCATGATGATATGTTGCAAATCTATCTTCAAGTTTTGAAAGTTTGTCTTTAGTTTCTGTTAAAAGGTTTTGCCAGCTTTCAATGAAGTTTTAAATTTCCTGATATTCTCTTTGGATCTGTTTTATGTATTCTAAATTTTGTTTATATTCTTCATTAAAGGCTTCTCTCCTTTCTCTGGGTCCTTCCATTCTTTCATTTGTGTCTACTTGAGGATTATCCAGGATTTCTTTTATTAATCTTCTTACATCTTGCTTCATCTGAGTTAGAATTTCAGATTTAAATTTGTCGATGAGGTCACGGAAGTATTTCTTATTTCCGATGAGGCAGTGTCTGATATTACATGTTTGCTGCCCTCAACCTCCTCTGCATTTACCTCTCCTGGACTTACTTTCTCTGGTTCAATGGTTGGAGGGATTTTGCTGTTTCTCTGTCTTGTCATGTTTCTGGCCCCCTTCAGATGAGTGGGTGGTGAAAGTCTCTGGGCCTTTCATATTGCTTACAGTTTATTCTGCAATGCACTGGCTAGGGAAGTGCCGCTCCCCCAATCTGCTGCTGATCTGTGAGGTGCACAGTGTGAGCCAGCCCCTCCCCCTACGTCAATCAATCAGGGGATGCTTCAGCAAGTTTGTGTGTTCCCTGGGGATGCCACTGGCTCAGAACAGCCTTGTCCCCTGCTATTGGGTTTCAACCAGGGGCCTGGCCCAGCCCAAGAAGATCCCACCAATCTGCTTTTGAGCAGGTGCCTTTGACTGACACCGCCTCGGGTTTTGATTCAAATTGGCCCTACCCAACTCCATAATGTCCTCTAGCCGGTCCTCCCGCTCTGGAGAATTCAGTTCCCATCACTCACCAAAGTTCACGCAGCTCGACTTGCTGTTTCCACTCCCTGCCACAGTGCCTCCTCCAGCTGAGGGTCTGGAACTCACCAACCCCTGCTCTCGGCAGGGCTGTGATCTCAGCTTGATCATGAGTTGCCTGACTCTAAGACGTGCTGGTACAGTGACCATAGCTTGCCCAGCTCCAGCCCTCTGTCCCTGCTTCTTCTTCTCTCTTTTTTTCTTTTTCTTTTTCTTCAGTTTCTTCCTGGGTCATGAGAATTCTTCTCCTTTTGTCTGGCTTTTTCCATATTGTCAGTGTCCAGCATCTGAATTGGATTTTTTTCAGACAGACACTCTTATCGTGCTACCACTCAGTCGGCCATCTTGGATCCCTCAAAACTATGGCTTATTAAACTATTGAAATGCTTTTCATAGGCCTCATTAGTGAGTATGTGAATATGATTATTGCTGAGTTTGGGCTCTTCTGGTCCTGTGTCATGGATCACTGTGGTATTAGCTATCTGGGTGTTGGTCTCTGTGTAGGAAACAAGAAGTTATTCTTGGTGTGACTTCAAAAGAAACAGAAAGGAAAAGTGGTAAGATGGTGTAATACCATTTAGGCTGAAGATAATGACTGAAATAGCTCATGGTGGGTTAAAAAGTCTCTCCTTGACAACCAGCTTTAGTTTCAGCAGCACCCTGTTTTGGTTCTTTCTAGTACTTTTGCAGATGCTTCCTCTTTCAGTGTTAATCAAGAGACCTGGCTCCATAATACAATCACTGGTATTACTGGATGGGTGGTCCACAGAAGTGCCAAAGTCGCTTTACGCTTGAAACTTCCTATGTGGGATAACAGCCACCCAATCTCTCTTCCTGAGAACAAGAAAAATGCTGAGGTGGTGCTGGGGCAGGAGTTGGGAGGGAAGTGGAAGGTGGTGTATGAGATTCTTCAAGTCACTTGAGTACCTCACTTACACTCCTAGGCACATGTCCTACTCAGACATGTGACACACTACAGCTATTGGAATGGCCCTGACAGTTATGATGACACTTTTTCTAAAATTTAGACTTACTTTTAGTCATTTTTATTATCACCTTCATTCCCTTCTTTTCAGAGTAAAATATGAGTGAGAGAAATGAAAATTCCACATTGCAAATCTGGAGAGAATTTTTCTAGTCTATGAAAATATTAAAATATTCCAAAAATATGCACATGCATATAGATACATTTAAAGTGGAGCAGAGGGATCCCTTGAGAAGGTTGCCATTGAATCTGGCCTTCCAGGGCTGTGACAGTGTTTTAGATGACCTCTTAAGAAGAGGATGAATGTTTTTATCTGGCTGAATTTTATGCTTCCTGAATAGTTAAGTATCTAAAGACTTGGTGGAGCTACACATAAAAACAAATAAGCTTGCTTATATTAATATCACCATTCCTGTGATGCAGATTTGAGATCCCTGGTGTGTTTTGTAAATAGAAGATTCATTTGAAATGGCTGCTGTTAAAGTGTCCACTTACTATATACTTTAGTGTATATTTTCTTTGGAAAATAATTCTTACATATGAATTAATTTTCTTAAACATAATTGTTATGCATCATAACCATATACTAATAAATTCTTTTTATTTTTTTAAACAGCAAAAATAAAACAATTTCAAAACAAGATACTAGGAATGCAAAAATGAATATATTACATATCGTTATCTTTAAATTAATTACTCAGAGTACAAGATCTAGGCATTTAATTGCCAAACAATATTAGCACAAACATTTCTTTTCAATGAGCTAAAAGAAATTAGTAGTAGAACTATCTTAATGATCTTGTGTGTGTGTGTGTGTGTATATATATACATATACATATAATTTTTTTTTTTGGTACCAGGGACTGAACTTGTGACCTTGCTCTTGCCAGGCAGGCACTTATGCTAAATCCCTAGCCTCCAATTATAAATATATATTTCCCTTCCTTCTTTTCTCCTTTCTTGCATCCTGGATTCTCTTTCCTTTTGAACAATTTACTAATAAAAATTTAAAAAGATTCTTAGAATTATATTTTTATAATGTCTGGCACAATATGTCAAGCTCTGCTTATTTCATATTTTCACCCATTTCCTGCCTTTATGTCATGATTGTCATGCAACTTATTTCTACCTATAAGTTCCAAAACATTTTGTTGCTATTTCCGCTTTAGACAATTGTTGTATAAGTAATTTTAAAAAGAACGCTGGCAAAAGAAAAATAAGTTGTTTGTTTGCATAATACATGAAATTTGAAAATGATTTAACTGTTGTAGGAGATTTATTTTTTTAATGTTCATGTTTATATCAAAGTTACAAGGACTTCAAATAAGATTTTTTGAAAAGTCATACTTTGATGATTATGGAGCTGGCAAGTGTAATTGGAATGACCTCATCTCTTTCATTCCTTTTGCTTGGTCACAAAATATGAACCACATCAGATGGCGATTGTTCTGCCCCTTCAGGAATTCCTAGGAAGATCAGACCACAGTTTGCTTTAATGATTCATCCACCCCACTGCTCAGCAAACCAGCCTGTTGGAAATTCTTATGATCCACACCTTAAAGTTTGAACTCACCCCAAATTCTTTCCTGTTTTCCACGGTTTGAGAATTACCTTACTCTAACAATCTTTGAAGACAGCTGTTAAATGGCATGAACCAAATTCCCTCATGGTAAAGAGTTTTAAGTATTTGATGTATCCCATGTGTCTTACTTTCCAATCATTCTGTCTTGTGTGTATTTTGATATATGAATTAATTATCACAGATAAAGTTATTGTAAAGCTTCATTCTCTCCAGAGCACCTTTATACCCTTCCTCTCTTTTATTTGATCCTTTTAAGAACCTTGTGATGCACAAAGGTACGATGTGTTTATAGACTTAGAGAAGGCAGGAATGGTTCTGGGAGGAAAGTTATTTTAGTGGTGAAGTCTGAGCAGTGAAGGAGGTGTATGAGAACATAAAATAGTGCTGTGCTTACACATCTCAGTTGCTGTGCACTGTAAGATAAATGGATGTGCCCACAACATCTTCCCTTTCAGATTCACTCATTTTCATGTCAAAATCATAGCCTTTTGTGTTTGCAGACACTTCTCTGCTTGGCTCCAGCCTCAGTCTCATTGTAATACAATTGATGCACAAGTGTACAGGATCCGTATATACATCTTTGACCCACAAGGGCTGGTTCCACACAGGTCTATACGGATGAAATGAGTTGTCCACCCACATTGTGGCTACCAGTGCTGTTTGTTCCTGATTTACCTCCAGTTTCTTACATCCTTCCTGCCTGTACTACCCCTTTTCCACTGGACAGGTAGTAGGAAGGACAGTTTCAGCCTATCAGAATATTTAGAACCTTCAGTAGGATAAAGTTTGCTCACAAAAAGTTACAATTCCCTCTATCAGGCTGACTTCAAGAGAAGCAATTTTCCTACTTTTCCCCCTGAGAAATACTAAATATAATTTAAAGTTACAAATTTTGTGTTAAGAAAAATAAGAATTATTTGCAATGCTCCTTCCTGAAGCAAGAGCAGATAAACAACATTCCTGAATGTTTACACTCTTTGGAGCCTCTTGAAGCTGTGATGAGACACGTTGAGAAGCAGAAGCGCGGGACTTTTCTCCATGCAGAGCTGGCTGGCAGGAGAAACCCTGCTTGGAGCCAGCTGCAGACTTTCTGGTTGTCTCCAGTCTGAGGAGCAAGAAAGCTTAGAAGGCTAGCAAGGTTTGGGGTCAGATACTAAATGTCAAACTCCCCTTCCACTCCCTACAAAAGAAACAACCTCTTTTTGAAATTGGAAACTTCAGAAAAGATTTATGAAACTTGGGGTTTATGAAACCATCTGGTGCCTGGGTGTTTACAGCCCAGTTGCTTTGAGAGTTTGGGGTCTGGGCTGGGTCCCCATTTCTCCTTCTAGAATAGTTTCTTTCAGTCTCTACCCTGACACAGAAGAGGCTAGTCTTTTAAACTTACTGGCAACTTGTAAAAATCAGTAGAATTGAGAGTAATATACCTGTTCCTTCTTAAGGGCAGTTTTACTGGCAGCTGCATGCTATGTTAGAAAGTTCCAATTGTGAACTCTGAGTTTCCACTCTGCATAGCTTCCTTTGCAGGAGCACTGTGTAATTTTGGTTTTGTTTTGACAGTTTGTGACCTTTGACCTCTCTGAGTAAAATGTTTAGGCTGAGGAAGACTGAAAAGAGCTTTCAGATGGGATATTTCCAATCTCTTTCAAGCTGGAGCAATCTTTGCCTCAGTACAGCCAACCCTTATATAGAAATGGTTCTCAGGTCTCCACCGTGTGTTCTGGTGGAACAAATCAGATCAAAGCCTTGCTTAATATGTTTGAAAAATGCACATCCGCATTTCAGAGCAAAAACATGTTATGGAAATCAATAATATCATATTCAGACAGCCCTAACTTCAAAGTGAATCCTATGTGTGCTCTCAATTTCAAAAGAAAATGGAGAAAATGAGAACAGGGTGCCTACATTTTCTCTGCTTAATTCTATTTGTAACTGAGCTGAGATCTCCAACGTCTCTTTACTGCTTTTTGACAGGTCCCTAAGGACTGTGGGCACAGGGCAATCTTCTTATTAATTGCCTGCACCTGGGATAATCTTGTACACTTGGGTTACAAGAGTGGCAAACTTTCTTCCATGCTATTCTTTGGAATGCTAATTATTTACATGTTATTGAAGGAGTAGCATTTTAGAGAAGAATATTAAATGAGAGAAATAAAAATCAGTAGGTTAACCTTTTAGATTCTTTTAGTCTCAGGGAATTATTTTTGTTGGTAGGGTTATTTCTATTATATTAATATTTGTTAAACCATTATATGGTTGCTGCTTTCAGTGATATAGACAAATCATATCTTTTTTTTTGTTTGGTACTGGGGATCGAACTCACAACTGTGCGCTTACAAGTTAGACGCTTATGCCGCTGAGCTAAATCCCCAGCCCTACAAATTATATCTTTAAATTATAGTATCGTTTGGAGGTAAAGTTTATTTCTTAAATATACTGATAGGTTTTGCTGTATGATAATATTAGACTTTTTAGTTATCTGTATAATTTTATGTGATTAACCATTTAGCTTCTAGTTTTAATTCTTGATACTTGTATCATACACACATTATCTTATTTTCTGGAAAATAAATATAAATTATGTTTTTCTGGCAGAATTACATAGAATCAATTCTCTAACTATTCTATTTTTCCTCTGTGATTCTTTCTTAAAGTGATGGTGCTGACCTATAATATGGTGGTGTTTATATTCAGGATTTAAACCTAAAAGAGAGGCCCCGGGATTGACTCTTGAGATCTGATCTGTTTCTTTGCCTTTACGTGTTGGACTTGGTGTCAAAGGTTAGGCAAAGCAATAGTGTTTCTTCCATTACAATGACTCTTACTTTGCTTCTAGATGTCTGATAAATGTACTTGTTTGCAACCTTTTCCCAGCACAGTCTTAACATGTCAAAGTTCATATGGCAGACTGAGATGAAACTGTTTGAACTGTGGGTTTTAAAGGATACTACACAGTCATCTGTTTAGAAAATGGGGAGACTCCAGGTTGGCCAGAGAGGATACACTCAGATATTTGTCTAAGTTGATGCTGGGCCTGAGTCATGTGTGACTGGATCTTGAATACCAGAGTTGCTGTTCATTTCAACTTAAATTCAAACAAGATGTCAGAAATTTTGATCATGTCCCTTTGGGTTTATTTTTAGACCATTCTCTCAGATGCAGCTTATAGACTGAGTAGCACCTCCCTCCCAACTCAGAACAAAGTGAAATTTCATTCTCCATAATGCTTCCTTCTTGCACTGCTTGGTAACACATCAGTGGGCAGACATACGCTGCTCTCTTCCACCATTTTGCATGGGCAAGAACACAGCTGGGTGGGTGCAGAGGGAGTGTTCTGTGGACTTCTCAGCATTTGGGTGCCCCTTTCCTTCTCGCCTCCTTTTTACTCTCATGTCCTCTGTCACCCCTTGTCCTCTAGCTAAGAAAGCTTTTTAGCTTGACTCTCACATCAAGTACTATGAAAAATATTTTTGAGTTTTGAGAGAAATATCAAATCTTTTTTTCTAAAGCACAGAATAAACCCTGCCTAATGACTGTTGTCATTTAATCTGATGGAGAGTGATCAGTCATCACCGCAGCTTTTTAGAAAGGCTCATTGAGAAGAATTAGTGTGATGTGACTCTCAATTATGGAATTAGATAATATCTCGGGATCTTTGCTCATAAAATCCCTGAAATTGTCACACACACGCACACACACACACACACACACACACACACATCCTTCAAAATTTTGTGATTAAATACCTCAAATTTTGAATCAATAAAGGACAAAAAAAAAATCCTGCTCAACCTTTTAAGTTGGCTTGTTTGAACTGTCTTCCTAGCCTTAGGAATCAAGTTCTAATTTCCACATGAAATTTACTGACAAGCAGAAGAATTTTTCTGCTGCCAGTTTCAACCTTATTAAATGCTTCACAGAATCTTCCTCATGTGATTTCTGACAACTATATTTCAGCAGAGCAAACCCACAGTTTGCTTCAAAACCATCACAAGAGTTTTCCAGCCTGAACCTCTTGATCATTGGTCTGAGATTTTTGTACTAACCACAGGTTTCTGGGTAAGTGAGCACACATATCCATGCTTTTCTGTATTATTATGGTAAAAGTCTTGGTCAAATTGTTTTCAAAGGGGATTGAAAGCTGTATTTTTAGTATTAAAGTGACCCATAGGTCCTGGGTAAAATGCAGATTGAAAGAAAGAAGACATGACCAGTTGAGGAACTTTGGCCTTTGGCCCTGAAATATATCTTGATGGGTCTCCGGCTGAATTTCCACAGAGATTCTTAGTTCAATAAAACCAACAACCATGAGTTTTTCTCAAATGTTTACACTATAGTTTCCTAACAACATGTGAACACAATCGAAGCACTACAAGTGATCTTTGGATTCTTGAGACTCATAAATATACTTGACCTCATAAAATGCTATAAGCAAGGAACTTGGAATTCTTAATGTGGAATGACAGAGTTAAATGATAATAGATGCCAAATAGTTTGTGATTTGTAAATTGCATAGAGATGCCAGTCATTGATTTTATAGTTTGATAATTCCCTTTTACTTCCATAAAACAACACTTATACTACATTAGTGTTTTTTGTTTAAGTGTGTGTGGAATATAACTTGAAGTTTGAGATAGCAATTGATTTCATTATTTCATCTATATTCCACAGATACACAAAGACTGTCCCTATAGCATTTCATTTACCCCTTCTGAGGAAAGTTCTTTCACTTCCAAAAGCATGGCTTTTTTTTTTTTAAACTGAAGTCCATGTTTTTTCTTGGATACCTTAACCTGCCCTATCAAAATTCAGTGAAACTAGTTCATGAATGAACCTTCTAGCTCTGTTCTAATCACCTGTAGGACTTTTCTTCAAATCACTAAGAGACATAATCTTATTGCTACCATTCCTGTGTCTTCTATTCTGCGTGAACAGCTTACCTGAGAATGAAGTCAACATGGCAAACAGAGACACAGTCCAGGTGAAGAGACTCCACCTATGCTCACAATAGGTTACTTTGAATTTCTCATCAGTGTAACTCAGGGAATTGATAGAGGAATTGCAACAATGTGACTTTGTGATTCCATCTGTGAATGTGGAAAGAAGAGGAAAAAATTATTTTGTGTTCCTTTTCTTTCATATTTACTAGTTCATTTCATTAGGAATGCACAGTTGAGTTCAAGTCCTTTTAATGTCTTTTTAATGACATGGGGGAAAGAGGTAAAATAATTTACGAACTATGAGAGATAATGCTCAGATCATACTTAACATTTCTTTCAACAATTATAATGGGACCTTGTCTGTGTGTCCGTTTTGGAAGTGGAAAAAAATGCAATTCATTTTTGTATGCACAAGAGTTATAAGGCTTTTGTTTGCTCAAATAAATATGCTTAGAAAGAAAGCAAGAAAAGGCCAAAAAAGTTTATTTTTTATTTACCATATCTGCTAAGTACAGGAATGGTATTTCATCTGGTTTCTCTAACTGAAGAAACATCAATTTGTTTCGATACTGGAAGAAAAGCTGACCATGTGACACTTACTGCAAGACAGCACAGAATGTACAAAACCGCATATACTGTTTTTCATGGGAGATTTAAAGAATGTTCAAATAACTTTGACTATGCAATTTTCTCCCCACTGACTTAATTGCTGAGTAAGATGTGTCTACATTGCATGGTGCAATAGAATCCTCAGGGAGAAAATGATACTTATGTATAATGATATGCAAGTCTCATTAATTTGGAAAGTGCCTGTTCAATTTCTATTCTTTTATTAGAACTGTGTCCTCGGAAAGATGAAATATATATATTGCAACATAGGAATTCCACTCTCTTATTTAGTGGAAGTGATGATCTCTCCATCTGTCTGTCTGTCTGTTTCTGTCTCTGTCTCTGTCTCTGTTTCTGTCTTTGCCTCTTTTAGAAAAGAAACAAACTGGATGTCTCTTGTCCAGTATCAGGATACTTCTCTTGTACCTTGCATCCAGGGAGATTAACAGCCCGGACAGTGGCACTCCATACGTGTATACCTTTGTGCCTGGGCCTCACTGGCCTTTTGCAGCCCCCAGAACTCTGACTTGGCTACCATGGATTCCAAAATGTATGATGTCTCAAGATTATAGTCAATCTCAAATGGTTTCACAATGAGGGGTTCAGCCCATAACAGTAAAAATAGGCTTCCTGGAAAAGAATGAAAACCTCATGGCCTTCATTGTCCTCACAAATTCCATTAGAAATCTTACCAAATAGATGGAGACACAGTTTCAAATAACATTTTTATTGGTTAATCAAGAATATCTGCCAACGTGTTCAGGCAGGCCACTGCCTTACATTCTGAAAGATTTCCTGTAGACTATTTCTCCACAATGGAAGAACATTGTGACACTTGCCACACTCAGTTCTTTTCCCACTGGTGCACATTTCCTTCATTCTCATTTGCACTGGTGCACTGCTATCTTAACACACAATAGAAGAGTTAATAAATTAGGCATTTGACCCAGAAAAAAATATCAGCTTTGCACCAGTCTTGAGAAGTACAAAATTTCATTTCACTCTAAAAATAGTCTTTCCCATTTTTGTTCCAAATTTTTATGCTGGCTTCAGCAGCACATATACTATTCTTTTCCATTTTTGGAGTTGTCTTTACTATGGGAGATACTTAATATGCAGTCACATTTATATTTTTATTCATACTACATAGGATAAGGCTAATATTTTTCAGCTGGAGAAACTCACTTTCTTGCTTTCCCTGCCCCTGATAAATGTACTTATTTATGTCATAAATTTATTTGTGTTATAAATTTTGCTCTTAGTTTCCCTATATTTCTTACATATTTCCTCACTCAGCTACAAACGGGTACATCCTTGGACTGGATAATTAGCAGTCATCTAACATATCTGTGTCTACTTTTACCTCCAATACATATGTTTCTCTGTACCTAGATTCAATTTTCAAAAGACAAGTAACACGATATCTCTACTTCTTAAGTCCTTGAGAGGTTTCTTTCTTCTTGTCCTCAGAATGAAGTCCAAGGTTGTGCATCCTGGTCCATAGGACTCTTTTAGATCTGGCCCTTGGCTGAAACTTCTGGCTCACCCTTTCCTTTGTCCCCTGCCTTCTTTCCTGTTCAACCACCCTGGACCTCATCAGCTTCTTGAACATACCAGGTATCTGCTCCGCCTTGGATTCCCTTATCTTTCTTCTGTCTGGAGTGCTATTTATTTTTTATTTTTTATTTTTTGCATTGCTTGGCTTTCTCCCATCTTTTTGTTAGGTGCTAACTCATGACTTTTTCTCAGCTAATTATTTCTAACCCTTCAGACAAAGCCTCCTTGTTATATCCTTCCATCTAGTCCATTGTTCCTCTTTCAGGATACTCTGCCTGAGAGTAATTCCTGGTTCAAATACCTGCCTTTCCCTCTAGACTTAGCATAGACCACCACTCATGGGCTACACAGAACACAAAGGTGTAATGCTTGATAATAGTCTATATAAAGACTGAACAATAAAGATGCTTGCTGCTATTGTTAGTGTCAGGTTCCTGTGCTTTTTTTTCCTGGGGACCTCATTTGCAAAGATAGTCCTTTAGCCTCCCAATCCTGACAAGTAGTGTAGTCATCAGGACGAGGTGAGTGACGGTGAGGGAGAGCCCAGGGAGGTTACCAACATGCTTCTTTCTTCCCTGGGCCTCGCACAGGTTACCTACAGCTATCTTTTTGGCAGCTTGGAAGTCCCCTGAGGCCTGGGAAGCAGTCCTTCTGATACCTGGAATATGTTGAAGGTTTTTAAAGTGATAGATATGCAAGTCCCTCCCTACCACTGTGAGTAAGCTGGATGGGTAGCTTGGCAGTTTTTTGCTCTTTTCCACTGTGTGAGACAAGAGGCAAAAGACCTCCTCTAGCAGGTAGACCAGTTGTAGCAGATCCTGTAGGACCTGGAAGCATGGCTGGCTGCAGTGGAAGTTATGTTGCGGGGCCCAAGGAGAACCACCTTGTTCAGAAACATAAGTCCCTATCATCAGGAGAGCCCCTTGGTTCTGATCCTGAGCCCTGTCATTTGACAGAAGGTGGAGATGGAGGAGATCCTCAGCAAGGGGAGGGCTGGGGGAACTATCTACCTCTACCATTCATACAACATATTTGATCTACACAACCATGGCCTTATGGATCTTGGCAAAACAACTGAAGCAAAAGATGGGCAAAGCTGTGCCTGGGGGTTGCTACCCTTAACGGGTGATGAGGCCAAAGACATGCAACTAAGCCCACAAGAGAAATCCCAAATAGCCAGCATAGTCAGCACTCCCTCTCTGTGATAGACTCTACAGGATGTGCAAAGGATAGCCCTGCGACAGGTAATCAGACTTTGATAAACTTCTTAGTGGCAAATGCCCACCTGGTTAGGGAGAAGCCGGGTGACTTTTGGAACATCATGAAATGGACAACTTACCTTGACTTTGTAACTACTATGAGAAATGGATATATGACAAATGATGTTCACCATGCAGCACCATAACCCCGATGAGGAGCTGCTCACAGCATGTGTGTAGGACCTGATCCTGGGAAGCAGGCTGCCTGGCATGTTCACAACAGTGGTGGCCCTGCAACCCCCCTTCACAGATCATTCAATACATGATACTGTGTATGTACATTAGCCAGGCTGGGGAATGTGGAAGTAAAGCAACCAGGTAAGGCAAGACCTAAAAAACTGTACTGCCTAAAGAAAAAAAAATGACTGGCCTCATTGTAGCAGGGCCAACCCTCCATGGACAGGCTATGGAGCCAGTGATGGTCAGCTGGCACCAAATTTGGATAGACCTGCTGGCTGCTGGCTTAGGCATAGATAACATAGAGAGGTCTTTGTGGTGGCAGTCGCCCCCAAGCAGCAATCTGGGGGATGGGATTGAAGGTAAAGGCAGCCACAGTGAAGCAGGACAATATGACATTAGCTTCCCTTTCTCTAGGTTAGGAATCAGGCTGAGGTACCCAGTTAATCAGGATCCAGAGAGACTAGAGGCAACATGTGGAACTATTTATTGATCTACACAGCCATGGCCTTATGGACCCTGGCAAAATAACTTTGGGGAAAGAACATACAATGTGTACTTGCATTGGTAGACACCAGAGGCAAATCAGCACTATTATATGGTAGCCCAGATAGTTTTGTGGGATTTACTGTATGTATAGAAGGTACAGAGGTCACTATATCACAGATAGCCCAAGTGACATTGGGTGGTGGGCATTTGTCTTCATGTCTTTATGATGTCTGTTTTCCTGGTTGCTGAATACATCCTAGGGATGGACATACTGACCAGTACACTAAGCAAGAAGGATTCCACTTCTGTATCTTGTGTAAGAACCATAATCTGAGGACATCCACACCATGCACCACTGACTCTCCTGCAGGTTACTGTGTGCATAAAGCAATATCTTCCACCTGTGGGTCATGAGGAAATAGGGCAAAGCATTTTGAAATTGGAAGAATCAGGGGTGATGTGCTGTGCACAAAGCCCTTTAAACTCCCTGGTATGGCCTGTACAAAAGCTGGACAGGATGTGCCAAATGACTGTGGAGTACCAGAAACCAAATAAAGTAATTCCTCCATTTCATGTGGCAGCACCTAGTACTGCAGACTTGATGGTGGGCTTGACTGATACCATTACACTGTGGATTTGGCCAGTGCTTTCTCCATTGCTATCATTTCTGCCATTCAGGACCAGTTCACTTCACCTAGGACTTGAGCACCTGGATCAAGCCACGCACTGTGTCACTATTCCATTATATTGATGATATTATGCTAAACTCCAATTACCTTACAAATTTTGAAGCTGCCACACACAGTCTGAAGGAAGCTTTACCAGCCTGGGGCTGGGCCATCAAGAAAGGCAGGGTCCAAGGACCTGGCTTGTTTGTCAAATTCTTGAGTGTTATCTGGTCAGGTAAGATGCAAGTAATTCCCAATGTCATTATTGATAAAACCCCAGACCCATGATGGTATGACAATTGCAGGCATCTGGGGGTTTATTGGGCTTTTGGTGGATGCTCATAGTGCACCTACCTATCCTGCTGCATCCCTGGTACCAGATGACCCAAAAGGGTACCACATGGGACTGGACTGATGCACCAGAAACTGCTTTTCAGGACTCAAGGAGGGCAGTCACACAGGTACAAACTCTCTGGGTCATTGACCCCACCCTCCCATTTATGCCGACAGTGAGCGTAGATGATAATGGGTTTGTCTGGGGCCTATGGCAAAAGCAACAGATGCAGAAGCACCTTATGGGGTTTGGTCACAGTTGTGGAAAGAAGCTGAAAGCCAACATTCCTGTAGCAGTGGGAGGTGCTGCTCTGCACACCTGTGAGGGCATCACAGGGCAGCAGACAGTGGAAGCACAGACCAAATACCTGATAGAGGATGGGGTCTGTATATGCACAGCCCACCCAGGAGTGGAGTGGCCCAGGCCCCCATCCTTACCTGTTGGAGGATGTACTTGCAGCAGTGGGGCTCTTTTTAGGCCAGCTCATTGGCAGTCAAATTAGTCACAGTGTTGGGACTAATGACAAATGCAGCACAGAAAACTGTACGGGATGATGGACTAGGTTATAATACCTACCCCCTTGCAGAAAGGAAAGAGAAACCTCCAGCCATGTCTGGTATACCAATAGGTCCATCCGTGGCACAGTGCCACAATGGATAGCAGCCACTGTATGTCCCAGCACAGAAATCCTCTGGTTTGTAACTGAAACAGGCAGGTTGAGCCAATGGGCAGAGTTGTGGGGCACTGTGGCTGCTTGTAATGCATGAAGAAGGCCCCCACATGTTTGCACAGACAGTTGGGTGCTTTAGGGTGCCGATGCTTTGGTTACTGACTTGGGAGGACCAGGATTTATAGATAGGGCTTCAACCCTTTTGGGGCCCTGATCTAGGGAGAGACTTGTGGGAGTGTGGCCAAACAACTAGCCATGCAGTGTGTCATGCTTCAGGACATAAGCCCCTCCTCTCGCTGGGGGATACTTAGCAGATGACATCACGATGGTAGTGGCTCTCTGCAGGCTACCTTCTGTAGATAGGCAGATAGGCAGGATCTCCCTATAATGGTTTCTTAGTCTGCCCTGTCCTTCCAATCAGGATGAGCCATGTAACAGCATCATCTCCTGGGCACATATTTTTGTCTACAACAACCACATTGTTGGGCATGTGCTGAACTTCTGATCAATGCAGCCAAGGGCCTCCCATGGAGAACTGCACTGGCAAACCTGCTCAATTGGACTGATTGGTGACAGCAAAATCGGACCGACTCTGCCTGGGATCTGCAATACCAGGCTATGGAGGTGCTGATCCAGAAGAGGACAAGCACCCCACAGGAACTGGGGCTTGTTGTGGCTGGGGGCGGATGATGGGGAACCAACCAAGTAACATTACTTGATGTAGCCCCACTTTGAATTCAGCAGGTGAATACGTCAGTGCGTAACTGCACTGTAGGGCAGATACCACTTGACCTTGCTGTTTAGTGCATGTGCACAATGGGATACACTTATATTTGCATGACTTAGTATAGACCATCACACATGGACTACATGGTCATGCCAGTACACAAGGATGGAATGCTTGATAATGAGCTATATATATATATAATGGCTGAACAATAAAGATACTTTCTGTTGTTGTTAATGTTGGCTCAGCCTGCTTTCTTTCCCTGGGGACCTCAACTATGCAAATAACCCCAAAACCTGACAGAGACAATGTTTAGGACATCAGGAACCTAACAAGCTTTATCAAAGTAATTTCATCCTGTGGTTTCAAATGTGGCACAGGAGCTGCTTCCAGTAATCATCACTAAGTCGAGATGTTGAAGAAGGTGCTCCTGGTAGGTTAAATCAGTTGCCCATAGACACAGGAGTTACAAGTGGATCATAATCCAAGTGTGTTTAACAAGGTAGCTCCAGTTTTACCTCCACGCCACTCCTTGCCCAGGGAAGGATGCTGTGTGGCTGGTAAGCTTCATTTTTATCTTTTCGTAATTTTTTTCCTTAGAAAGATATTTATCACTTAGCTTTAAATTGTGAAAGTCAATTTCGAGACTGAGATAAGCTAGGTTTTGCTGACACTGTGAGAAAAAAGTAACACATTGGCATGGGTTTTATTCTTAACTTCTTCGCGATAAAAAATATGTATTTTAAAGCAGCACTTTGAAAAAAAACTATGGTTGACTGCTTTGTGATAGTTCTACAGGTTCTGAAAAATTGATATAAGCTAAAGTACTCTTGAAAAATTATCATAGACTATTTTTACTTTTTATCTTGAATTTTATGTTAAGATTTTAAATAACTTTTTATCATCTAATCTTTCTCGTTTTTCTCTTGAAAGAGTGCTTTTAAATCCACTGTTGCTTGGAAGTTGACTTTCATATGTGAGGTGACAAGAACATGAAATGCATTGCTACCTTAAGAAAATGTTTGTGTCTATCAATAGGGGAGAGATTAATTTTTTGGCAAGCATTTGGGATGTGGAAGGTGACTCTGGCTTATGCTTGCCAGAAGTGAGTTCATCTGTGGAGTTTATTAATTCCCAGTCTAAACAGTGATGAGTAATAGGAGTGTAAATGGTGGATTTGGCTTTGTTTAGTTTATTTCTACTGACATTTGTAAACATGCCTTTAGTCATTAGCAATTTCCAAAGATCACAGATCTTCTGAAACCAGAGATAGTGAGAAATGTTTAAATGTCTCTATTCTTTTCAGATCTTACTTCTCCCTGGCATTTTAACCAAGATCAGAATAACAGAAGACAAAGGCAAAATATCTATAGCTGGCTTCGGGTGGGGCCATCGAATTTTCATTTGTTTTCATTTTGAGCTCAAGAGGAATTGATATTTGGATGAGCTACCTGGTGCCAAATCAATACTAAACTGAAGGAATTCATGGAACAGAAATCTAGACCTGAAGGAACCTGGCTTTCTAATTAGTGAAGGTCTGAAAAACAGTAACTGAAGTGAATGATCTTTCCCAATACAGGTATTAGAATTATCTCCCTCCCTGTTATGTGCATGTGTTTTGTAATTTTCCATGGATATTCCTGTGAAAAATTAATTTAGGAAGCTGTAATATAGCGTACATGGGTCTACTGTACAAGAGTAACAATGACAATCTTTGAGGATTTGTTTGCTTGTTGCTTGAGAGCTGAAAATACTCAGCCTCACTACACATACCCTTTCATTTGCTATGTAACTGGCTAGTTATGATTTAATTAAATTTGTAAACATGCAGGAGTTTAAAGACACCTTTAATCTCTCCCTGACGCCTATGACATCATAACTTGTGTAATGACTACTGAACCAGGCGTTTGGGTAACTATAGCAAAGATTCAAATATCTCATGAATGCAGAAGGGATGTTTCTGCTGTAGTTCATGTGAAAGATGAACATGGCTTTGAGTATTAGCAATGACATATAAAACTTTTATCTGTGAGGTGCTCTAAAGTAAAATAACTTTGAAATATTTGTATATTTTACTGATTTATACCCTTTACAATTTTAGAATGAAAAGGAATATTCACTAAGGAGAGAAAACATTGGACATGACATTTTTTACTAAGAACTCAAGAGTTACTCTTTATTTTCAAATATATAAAACATGACCTGTGATACTCATTAGACACTCCTGGTATGTTCCACAAGGCAGTTTTCAAAAAATGATACTTTTTAAAGATGAAAGTTTGAAGCTGTACATCACCATTGCCTAGAAAAACCTCAAAATATGTGTCACAGAAATTCTTAATAATTTTACTTTGTTCAGTGGAAAAGTGAGTTTACTTTTAACAATAATCAGAGTGTCACCTGCAACAGACAAATGTGTTTTAGAGTGATATCTTCCACTTGTGCAAATCTGACAAGAGGCAGAAGTACAAAGAGAGTTGTGTGAGTTAAGAGGGAAAAGTTTTTTTTTTTTTTGTAACAGGTATGAAACTCAGGACTTTATGCTTGCCAGGCAGGCACTGTGTCAATAAGCTATATTCTCCTCCAAAAGGGAAAAAGATGAATTGGAGCTATAAAGGCATTTTTTCTCATTTAATGACAGATACTATAGACCTCTCAATGTGCACTCCCATAGATTTAAGAATGAGGGATTTTCATGCTACTGTTTTAGAAACTCATACTGCATACTATGGTAGGGTGGCATTGGGAACAGAACATCTAAAAATCATGGCCAAGGTGGCAAGAGATGTCCTTGCTAGATTCCTGATTGTCCTGTATCAATCTGTTTCCACTATATGATTCCAAGTTACCATGAGACTGAGAAAGAGGAAGCCAGATCCAAGATTTCATAGCATGCAATTTATTGGGAGAGTTACTGACAGAAATGTAGTCGTGGTTGGAAACGGTATCAGTGGATCCCAGGATTTGGTCCAGAAGAGGGGGGCTCAGAAAGTGACCAGGACAAACACGACTTCATCTAAGATGGAATGAACCTGATTTATCTTAATATCACGAATATCAGGCAGGGGCTAGGGATTTAGCTCAGCAGCACAAGTGCCTGCTTGGCAAGCGTGAGATCTTGAGTTTGATCCCCAGTAGAAAGAAAGAAAGAAAGAAAGAAAGAAAGAAAGAAAGAAAGAAGAAAGAAAGAAAGAAAGAAAGAAAGAAAGAAAGAAAGAAAAAAGAAAGAAAGAAAGAAAGAAAGAAAGAAAGAAAGAAAGAAAGAAAGAAAGAAAGAATGTCAGGCAGATTCCAGGCACTGATGAAGCCACCGTCCATGGAGGTAGAGGGCCACATATTACTTTAATGACTTTGTTTATTTATAGTATACTAGGAAGCTATTCCTGGAAAGCCAACTAGAGTTGCACAGGGACCACTGTGACGGTTGTGACTCCAGAAGGCTGCAGACCTGCCAAGCTGAATTCATGCACTGTTCATGACTTAAACCCCAGTTATACGGCATGTTTCTTCTAGGGCTCTGTGAATGCCTCAGGGACTGCAAATTTATTTTGAACCTCTAGTGCTCTAATCAAATTCTGCTGCTTATCTTACATCTGATTGTAAATGGACAGTACCTTGAACTCTCTTAAACTACACTACTATGTCTTAATTAGTAAAAGGCAACATGAAATTTCAGCTTTTGGATGACTCAGAAAGTGAGAAAATACTGGGCTATTGCTAGATTATTTTATATTAAAATTTTTTGGCATGACTCAAAATGTAATACATTAATCTACCCAAGTTAAACATTTAAGTATAAACTGTGGGCATATTTTCTATCTTACCCAGCACTGTAGTTGCCTCAGGAAAATGACATGTAATATGACAATACTCAGAATATTTTCTTCATGGTCACAGATGATTTTAGATTTTAAAGAGGCTCTTTGAAATTTCAGACCAAGGTCCTCTGTGATGCATTTTGTAGAACTGTAGTACACCCTGAACATTCATGGAATAGACTCCCACCTGATAAGTTTTCCAGCTGCTAGGGTGCTCTGTTCCTCTCCAAAGCTGGGTATCAACACCTGAACCTTGCAGCACTGTCACCAGCAGGGTGACTGTCACTCATCCAGCACAGCTCCCTTCAGGTGAGTTGATGTTCACCTGGGGAGAGTTGTGTGCTCCTAGTGCTTTCTGCCTGCGGTGTCTGCTGTTGCAATTATATCATGTAACGCAATGCTATGCAAATAAATGACATGGCAGTGTGATGAAAGAACTATTTAAACAAAAAGTGATACTGAATATCCAAGAATCTAACCCCCCTTTTGCATTTTTTTTATTTTAAGGAGAAAAAAATAAAAGTTTCAAAACAGTTTAGTAAGGCATTTATTATAATTAGTATATTGCATATTGTCTTTGTAGTAGTTGTTCAGAGTACAAGATATAGGCATGATATGCTGTAACGAACAATATTAGCACAAACCTTTCTTTACAATTAACTGAGAGACAAGCTGTATAACTATCTTAACTATCTTGTGTATAAAAATATTGTTTATTTTTTCACTTTCTTCTTTTCCTCTTTCCCCATCACTGTTTGTCTTTTCTTTTGAACAATTTCTTCCAAATTCACAAAATCTATTGTACAATATCTTATTCACTCATTCAGTTTCTCACACTTATGAGACGAAATGATGTTTATGCATATCAGTCTGATTTATTTCACTTTCTCATAGTCTCAAGTTGCATCCATTAACCTATAAAAGTCTCCACTTTACCCTTTTATATAGCTGAATAATACCCCATTTTATATATAAAGGCGTGGTTTTATATATATATATATGGCATTTGTTAATCTATTCCTTGGTTGATGGGCATTTGGATTGTTTCCAAGATTTAGTTATTACAAATTATGCTGTTATAAACATGGGTGCAGATATGTTGCTATGGTATGATGTTTTTAATTCTTCTGGGAAGATACTCAGAAGGGGGATAACTGGGTTGAATAGAACCTTTAATTCTAATTTTTGAGGAATCTCCACATTGATTTCCACAGTGCTTGTACCTGTCTACATTCCCACCAACAGTGGAGAAGGATTTCTTCTTCCCACAGTCTCATCAGCATTTGTTATTGGTTGATTTTTTGATGATAGCCATTCTTTCTGGAGTGAGATGGAATCTCTGTATTGTTTTAATTTGCATCTCTCCAATGACTAATGAGGTTGAACTTTTTTTCATGCGTTTATTTATCAGTTGTGTTTCTTCATCTGAGAAATGTGTATTCATCTCAGATGCCTATTTTCAGACCTCAATCTTAGAAAAGCCATCTAGGACAAACCAACAGCTGACATCATATTAAATGGCCAAAAACTGAAAGCTTTCACTCTAAAACTGGGAACAAGACAAGGATGTCCACTATCACCACTCCTATTCTGTGCAGTTATGGAAACATTAGCCAGAGCAATTAGTCAAGAGAAAAAATAAATTAAACAAATAAAGTTAGGAAAGGAAGAACTTTATCATTATTTGCAGATGACATGGTACTGTACATAGAAGACCCCAAAAACTCTACCAAAATCTTGTAGATTTAATTTCTAAATTCAGTAGTGTAGTAGGATGCAAAGTCACTGCTCAAAAATCAATAGCATTCTTGTACTCAAGCAACAAACTCACAGAGAGAAAATTAGGAAAAGAACACCTTTCACAATAGCATCTAAAAAAAATAAAATATGTAGGAATCAACCTAACAAAGAATGTAGAAGATCTATACAGTGAAAATTAATGTATTCTGAGAAAGGATATTGAAGAAGAATTCAGAAATTAGAAAGACATTCCCTGTTCATTGATAGGAAGAATCAACATTGTGAAAATGGCCATTCTCCCAAAATTATGCAGATTTAATGCAATCCCAGTAAAAATACCATTAATATCTCTCACAGATCTAGAGAAAACACTCCTAAAATTCATCTGGAACCAGAAGAGAACTAGAACAGCAAAGGCAATTCTGAACAACTAAAAATTCTTGAGTACTAATTTTCCTTGAACTGGGAAGGACTTACAAATTGTACATAATTAAAAAATCAAAGCCTAGAAGTCTGTATGTAGACATATTTTGCAGCTTATTTGTATTATTTTTTAAAAACAATTTGAGTGGAGAGACCATAGATGATGAATAATAAGTATGATTTTAAAAAAACAAGGAAGGCAGTGTTTGGAATTTCTGCTTCCTGGACATATTTGTAGGAGAGGCTTTGTACACATGAAAAGAAAGCTTTTCATTTTTTTCCTGCAAGTTGGTGGTTAGAACTGTTGTCTTTAAATCACTTTCACCCCACATAACAAAAAAATTCTTGGTACTGATGACTATGTTTACCAAGGATTATACCATTGACTTCTGGGATGGTTACGACATATATAATGTGATTAAACAATTTGGTGAATGCTTAAGTTTTAAAAATATATTTATTAGAATAAAAGACTTAATGCCACAAATTCCCCTCAAAATACTTCTCTCATTTCAAACCCTCTTCTCCCATTGTTCTCACCACTTACTGAAGCAGTCCTGAAAATTTTCTTTCATGAGTGTCTTTAGTTATGCTATTCTGGCTGACTTGATATCCTGAAATTGATTCAGAATATTTACCTTTCATGGTCATTTCACTTTGGGGAAGAGCCAGAAGTTACACGGTGGCTGATCCAGTAAAGAAGGTGGGTAATCATAATGTTTTTATTTGACAGAAATTGCCATGAACATTTGCTCAATGAGGGGAGATCATAAAATACTGTTTATATTTATTTATCACAATAAAAACATTGCCATTAGTTCTCCTCAAAGTACCCAATTCCCCAACTTTGAACACACCCCTCATTCTTGGTACCAGGGATAGAACTCACAACCTCAGGCTTGCCAGACAGGCACTTATGCCACTGAACTCAATCCCCAGCCAACACCTCTCATTCTTGACAATGTGTCTTTTACTATACAAAGTTTAAAACAAAACTTTAACTACTCACTATCTTAAGCTCACCCTGCGTATTTGTGCATAATTTACTTTCTGATAATTCTGAAGTAAAGAAATTCAATTGAATTTTTTGACTCAGTGTTTCACAAAACTTTTCGGACTTCACAACTCTTTCCTGTTTCACATTTTGAGGATCTATAATTCCAAACCACCATCTCCAGTTTTCTGCTACTCTGAACTATCTGTGATACAAAAGTAATGTTAAGAACTATCTTATGTCCTCTGGAGAAGACTATGATAATTTATGCTTAAACTTGACTCTGAAGGAATTCATTATCTAATGTAAGTATAATGCAAGTAAATATAATATATAGTGGTAGATACAATATGGCATGAAAATCTTAATTTTAATTTTATATTTCAAGAAATTGAAATATTGAGACATTAAGTATATTAAAGTTGGACTATGTAGCATGAACAAGAAACTTGATACATTTAAATCAGTCTAATATTCTTTTTTCATTCAGCATGAAATATAGTGTTAAATATGCCCATAGTGTCTGAGAAATATAAAGCTCATATATTTTTAGCTCAACTGAGTATTTTTAAATGAATTAAAACTAAAGTCTTATCACTGGCTCAAATTTCCAATTTTATTTTCTGAAATCTGGAGTAATGCTTTTAAGAAACAATGTATGCTATGTTTTAGAATCCTTCATTTCTGATACCTTATTTTTTAAACATTATTCGTTATTCAGTCATTTAAACTTCTCTCTCTTAAATATTGGGTTGAAATTATCCCCAGAGAGTTAGGCAGTTTCTACTGTGCTCTCACTGAATATACAGAATGGCATCTGTGACTATGACAGCTGAAGATTCACCTTCTATAAGATCAAGGAGTAGTAAAAGTGAATTTTTATTGGAAAAGCATTTCTGGAAAGTCTTTTAATTGTTCTAACTTACTAGAGTATAACACCAGAGAAGAGAATACAGGTGGTTAATAATAGTATCTTCAATCGTAATACATTTAGAGAATGCTGTCTACTGAAATAGCATTCTAGACAATAAATTCATAATGATTACTTGTTGGCATGGTTATTTTGGACAATAAACTTACACAATTGCAGGATATCATCCTTTTCTTATTATTCTTTTCCTCACTGGTCACTATTTCATTATATTGATGATACTATGTTAACCTCCAATTGTCTTAAAGCATTGGAAACTGCCATGTATAGTCCAAAGTCTACATAAATAAAGAAAATACTTAAAATGTTATTAACAGTGAATACTAATATGATTTCTCTTTGAGAAAATGATAGTGTACATTTAAAGTTAATATTTTCAGTTTACAAAATTGATAGATACAATGACTTTTCAAGTTCTGAAATGAGAAATTTGATTAATTATTTCATGACTTTCCTTTTTAGCCCTGTTCCAGTTTATCTGCTAGTGTTTTATATTTTGCAGATCCAGCGGGTTTTAACCTAGAACCCCAGGGTCTTTACCATCCTCCTTGCTTCCTGGACATGGAATGTGAGAAACACCTCAATATCTGGGTGGTTTGGGAATTAGCAGGAATGGGGGTCAGAATGTGGAGTGAACCAGGCTTGTCCAGAAAGCAGCTAAAGGTGAAGTTTCTCTGTAGTGTTTTGTGTCTGCAGCATTTAGTTACGTTGTTGAGGTGTGTAAGTGAATTTAGGGTCTGAAGGTGAAGTGACTTAAGTGACACATTGATGACTTTGGATTGTGTGCTTAAGCCATGGAGAACTTGAATTTAGACAAACTTTTAGAAGGAATATGAAGATAAAGTATTGTTTTTCTCAACCTATCTGCTGAACAGAGAAGCACAGCATCACATAACAGCTACAGATTATGAACTTTTTGATTTGTGAACCAAAAATCTAAACTGTCATTGCTTTTAGTGTAACTATTGCACCTGCTAATAATAAGAAAATCATGCATTGTTTTTCTTGTATTTTAATTGGTCATTTTAAAGAATAAACAGCTGCTTTAAGTGGGGCATTGATATGAGCATTTCACTGGAGCAGCTTTCTCTCCCCTTAGACAATCCTCCTCCTCAGAAGGATCCCCACTGCTTTCCCACCGTGAGTGATCAAGACAGTGTTGAATATTGAGCAGGAGAAAAGGCAGATTGATATTTCCTCACGTTAACTGGAAGCATCCTGTAATCTGGAGATGATGGGGAGACACTGTATGCTCCAAGCAGGGAGGCCTGGAAGTGGGGTACGGTTAAGAGATGTCTGGGTAGAAGAACAGTTTTGGATGATTGTAAAGGAGATGGAGAAGTGTTGAGTTTTCATCTGGACAATAACCTGGGGCAAATGAGACACCTGACAGATTAGAAAGGACTGATATCAATTTTGTGGGAATAGGTTGCTGACTTTCTGTTTCCATCCTGAAGAATGTAAAGAATTTCAAGGGGAGAAAAGATCTCCAAATTTATCAATTATCCACTCAAAAAAGGTCTGTTTCCTTCTTCTTGGGGAAGCTGAGTAATAGAACAAAGTGCATATGCAGACCAGTGAATAGAGGCTCACTCTCATCCTCTGATTTGACCAGGCAGAACAATCCAGATGAATACTGGGAATTTTTGGTAAGGTATTTGATTATATATTGCTTTGATAATCCAACACCCCTATGTTAATCATTTTATCATACATAGTGTTACATAAAAGGGAATCTGGTGCCCAAAAGTTATATTTAATTACATATTCTATGTAATGACACACTGATGTATTGCATTTTTGCCAGTAGCTGTGTATTTAACTCTTACCTTGGTGCACACACAAACACCTATTCTTTACTGTAAGATACATTTGTTTAAAGGAGGTTCAAGACATATATATATATATATATATATATAGCTGGTGATAAATGATATAAATAAATGAAGTTAATAAATATCTACTCTAAAATACTAGAATTTGACATACATTGTAAATTCATTGATATTATTATACATTTTTACTGAAATGAAATGAAACATGTAAAATGAATGAGTTATATTTTATAAGGTAGGAGCACTTTATGGGTGATACATTCATAATAGTGTGTCATTGTATACTTCCTGATGCAAGGGAAATATAAATTGTGATATAGTGTTTTGAGGTGATTTAAATTTTGGCAGGATAAATGAAATGGAATTTTTGATTGAGCTGAATACATTAAATTGTTTGATTTTTACATTTGATATTGTTTTATGTACAGACTTATAATAGAGTGCAAATAAATAAAAAGCAATAAGTAAGCTAGAGTTAGAAATTCATTTTAAATATTTAATGATTTAATTTTTATTAGTGTGATGTTCTTGGCTTCACCAATTAAAAACTGACAAGGTTCTCATCTGTTTTTTCCCTTTTTGGACATTATTTGGTTAGATTTGTTGTTTTTCTCTAGAGTGATAAATGCTAATTTCTTAAATGTTTCTACATCTGCTGAAATTGCTAAGAAATAATGAAGATTAAAGTCAATAGATGCACTCATATTATTCTTTTGATTCAAATAGTGGTATTTTATCATTGTGTCTTCAGAGAACATTTGTTTTGCTTTACTCCCATTTTTTCTCTGTAGTAACAGTCTTTGCTAGAGTACAGAGACTGTGTCCTGCACTCATGGAGGTACAAGTGTTACTCCCTGTGGACTGGAGCTTAATGTGAGGGAAATAGCGAGGCCACATGTGGTCAGACGCACAGTGAGGTCAAGGGAAGATGGACTTTGTGAACTGCAAGGTTCTCAGTCATCAGTTCATTGAGAGGGGTTTGCAGAAAATGAAAGAAACTCTGGTTTGCACCTTAGGATCTTTTAGGTACTCCTGGGGCATTGGCTATGGAAGTACCGTAGATAAGAGACAGAGAGAACCTTTGGTCATGTCAGTTACTATGTGATTCGTATTCATATTCTGTCTATATCTATAGATACATAAAATCTATGCCCAAGTAGCTCTGTTTTATATGATGCCTTGAGAAATTTTGTTGAGAGGTGAGGCAAGAGGGTGAGATTTACAGGTAATATTATTTGTCCAACAGGCAGTAGTTGACTCTGAATATCTGGAAATACAATTCTTCAGACTTCCTGGTGACATCCTAACCTCTGCCCAGTGAAGAGTGATGGTAAAATCTACCTTTAAATATACTTCAAAGAGAAGTATAACACTGTACTTGCTTTTCTCCATGTGGTGAGGGTCTATGTGTATCTATCTATCTATCTATCTATCTATCTATCTATCTATCTATCTACATACATACATATAGATATAGATATAGATATAGATATAGATATAGATATAGATATAGATATAGATATAGATATATACACACACATACAAATTTATATCTTTTTTCTTTTCCCTTCCTTCTTTCTCCTTTTCCCTATCTGAGTTATTTTTCTCCTTTGAGCAGTTTCTAACTCTTTACCAATGTATATTGAAGATTTTGGATCTTATTTACTCTTTCAGTTTCTTATACCAGGGAGAGAGTATGGTGTTTACACATGCGAGTATTTCACTCATGAATATGGTCTCAAGTCGGATCCATTTACCTATGAAAGCCTCAGTTTAATCCTTCTTTATAGCTACGTGGTACTCCATTGGATAAAAAACACATCTTTTTTTTTTTTTTAAACCGTTCCTCAGTTGATGGCCATTTGGGTTGTTTCCAAGATCTGGCTATTACAAATTGTGCTGCTACGAAGATGGCTGCATATATTTCACTGTGGTAAGAGGCTTTCAGTTCTCCTAGGAATATGCCCAGATGCAGGGTTGAATGGAACCTCTAGTCCTAGCTTTTTGAGGAAACTCCGCACTGATTTCCACCGTGGTTGCACCAGTGTACACTCCCACCAACAGTGGAGAAGTGTTCCTTTTCCCTACAGCCCTTCCAGCATTTGTTTGTTATTGGTTGTTTTCTTGATAATAGTCATTCTTTTTGGAGTGAGATGAAATCTCAGCATTGTTTTAATTTGCATTTCTCTAATGAACAATAATGCTGAACATTTTTTCATATATTTATTTGTCATTTGTATTTCTTCAACTGAGAAGTATGTATTCATCCCAGATGCCCATTTTTGGATTGGGTCTTTGAATTTGGGGTGAGGGCTGATTTTTAAAAATTGTTTGTATGTTCTAGATAGAATTCCTTGGTCTGAAGGACAGTTGACTAAGATTTTTTTTCTGAATTCTTGGGTTTTAGTTTCGCTCTGTTGGAGATTTCTTTTGACATGTAAAAATTTTTAATCAGATGAGATCCCAGTTGTTGATTCTGGGAAGCATTTCCTGTGAAGCTTGATTTTTATTTATGAATTCTCTGCCTACCCCTATATCTTCAATATTTTTACCTTGTCTTCCAGCAGATTTAGTGTTTCTGTTTTAACACTTAGATTTTTGATCCATTTTGACTTTTGTTTAGTGCATGGCGATAGGCATGGACCTAGTTTTAGTTTCTGGAATATGGGAAGCCAGTTTTCCAGCACCACTTATTAAAAAGGCTATTTTTTTTTCAGTGAATGTTTGTCCCCTTTGTCAAAGATAAGGTGGCTGAGTGTGTTTGTAGTTGTGGCTGTATTTTCCAATCTATTTTATTGATCTTCAGGTCTGTTTTTTCTCCAGTACCATGCTGATTTTATCACAGTAGCTTTGTAGTATAATTTCAGGTTGGAGATTGTGATGCCTCCTGCCTTGGTTCTCATAGATGGCTTTTATCAGACTGAGGGGAATACCATTTATTAAAATTTTCTGTAGGATTTTTAACATGAATGAATGCTGGACTTTGTCAAAAGCTTTTTCTGTATCTATTCAGATGATCATGTGATTTCTGCCTTTGGCTCTATAGAACATGGTGTATTACATTTATTAATTTTCATATGTTGAATCATCCCTACATTCCTGAAATTAATCCCACTTGGTCATGGTGTATAATCCTCTTGATGATTTGCTGCATTCTGTTTGCTAATACCTTCTCTAGTATTTTTGCATCTATGTTGATTAGGGACTTTGGCTTGTAGTTCTCTTTTTTGGTTGGGTCTTTCTCTGATTTTGGGGTTAGGGTAATACTTGCCTCCAGGAGTGAGCTAGGGAGTATTGTTTCCCTTTTAATTTAATTAATGAGTTTGAGGAGTATTGGCATTAAATGTTTTCTAAATTTCTCATAGAAATCAGGTGAATCCATCAGATTCACATGGACTTTTCTTTGTTGTAAGTTTTAAATCACATTTTCAATCTCATGAACTGATAATGGATTATTCAGAATTTTTATATCTTCTTGCTTCAGCTTTGCTAATTCATATGTATCTAGGAATCTGTACATTTCTTCTGTTTTTCATCCTCGGAGAGTAAAGACAAAAAATAAGCAAAGAAATATCAATTTCCAAGTGTTTATGGAGTTTTTGCAGTTTGTTTTGCCATTAACTTTCAATTTCAAATGACATACATGGAATCATTTCAATTGCTTTGCTTTTACTTAAGCATTTTCTGTGGGCTAGTATATGGTCTATTTTAGAGGATGTCTCATGTGCAACCGAGAAGAATGTGTACTCTGATGATGTTGGGTGAAAGACTCTGAAAACATCTACTAAGTTCATTTATTCACAGATTTCCATAGAACCACAGAGCAGTGTGGTTTCAGTTCTGATATTTCTTCACTGATTTTTTGGCTATCTCTTTGGGACGATGGGTATTAAGTTCTCCTGTTACATTTGTGTTATTGCTTATTTGACTTGTCATGTCTATTAATAATTGTCTCATATAAGTGGATGCTCCTGTATTTGGTGCATAGATACTTATGCTTATTATCTCTTTCTCTTAAAGTTTTCCTCTAATAAGTATGTAGTGACCTTCTTTATCTCTTTTATTCATTCCTGGTTTGAAGTTTACATTGTCTGAAAATAGAGTAGCTACCCCTGATTTTTAAGAGTTCCTGTTGCATGGAAGATTGTTTTCCATCTTTTGACTTTCACTCCATGAATTTCCTTTTGAGTTAAATGTGTTGCTTGTATACAGAATATTTTTGGATTTTGTTTCTTGATCCAGTCTAGCAGTCTGTTTCTTTTGACTGTTGAATTGAAGCCCTTTACATTAATGGTTATAATCGATATGTATTGGCTTATCTTTGTCATGGTATCCTCCTGCTGTTTGTTCCCTGCCTTTCCCCTTCTATTTAATTGCTTACTCTGCTTTCTGTTTTCTTGAAATTGTGGACATTTTTATCTCTGAACAGAATATCTTTCCGTATTCTTTGCAGGGTTGGTTTGGTGTTCACGAAGTTCTTCAGTTGTTCTTTGTCATGGAAGTATCTTTCCATTAATTTTGCAGGATGCGTCAATCTGGGTTGGAAATTGATTTCTTTCAGGACTCAAATACTGCACTCCAAAATCTCCTTTACTTGAATGTTTGTGTCGAAAAGTCTGCCATGATTTTGATGGTCTTTTCTTTTTCTTTTTAGGGATCTATTTCTTTTCTCTAATATTCTGTTTTGGATTTTATGTACTATGATTTGTATGATCAATGTGGTGGATTAACTAATGGTCAACTTGTAACACCCAGCTGACCTAAATCAGTGTGGGTCCGGATGTGGAGGGTCCACCTGAGGATTGTTGCCAACAGCATAAAAACAGAACAGGAGGGGAAGATGGTGTGCTATTGATTCTCTTGGAAAAGCTTGATGCAACATCTTTCCTGTCAGCTGTTCTCATCATCAGAGGAGCTGGGAATCTGGCTGTTGATGATGGCTGTGGTTGTCTTTAGGTCCTTATCTTGAGCACTGCATTTTGTCTCCAGTGCAGATCCCTCATCCTGCTGGCGTAGACTCTTAATCTCATTGGCACAGACTTTCTAGCTTCCACTCCTGACCTTCATGTCTTCCCAGTGTAGATCCTTGATACAGACTTGCATACGACATTGTCATGGGCTCTAGGCTCCAGTTGGACTCATGGAGAACATTGCCATGGACTCTAGATCTTTAGCTGGACTTTTACAGGACATTGCCATGGGATTCTGTAGTGTGTGAATAGATCTCCTGAACTCTTTTGAATTTGACTTTTTGGGTGAATATTATAAAATAATCCTATAAATTATGTGTCCTGTATTAATTTCTTTTCTTTGTAAACTTTGATGACAACACCATCTAAGATGATAAAAAATAAACTTTCAAACCAAAATAGCACAAGACAAATTTAATTGTCAATAGAAAAATTATGATTTCCCCCTAACTTTTACCACTTTTTTGTCAAAAGATTCAAGTTCCCTTTCAATCATAGGGAAATGAAAAAATAATCAGTAAAACTACTATTCATTTAGTGTATCATTATTTAAAACAAATATTGAGTATTAAAGAGTTTTGTTTCTTTGTAAAAAGCTTTTTATGAGTTGTCTCAGTGATGCTCACATTGCTTTTGTGCTGTAACTGATGACATAAGGAAAATCTCTCTGTGTTACAGAAAACTGCCACAGTCCTTCTATGTTTAGGACAGCTTCTAACATTTTTTTATGTTCTTTTTTTATTTAAAGAGAAACAAAAGCATGTAAAGGTTAGAGATAATACAGAATTACAAAAAAAGATAAACAATAAGAAATCACTAGTTAATAAATTACATATTGTCCTCTTAGAAATAGTTGTTCAAGTTACAAAATTAAAGCATACAAAGTAGATAGTCAAACGGTGAGAGTATAAACAGCTATGCATACATGAATCTCTACATGTATTTCTATCCTTTCTGTATTAGAGGGAAAAACAAAACTTAGCAAGACAAAACAAAACAAATTCCTATAAAAACATGAAACCAAAAAGTTGTATAAAACCAATGTACAAGGTGATCTACAATGATTACTGTGTTGTTTCTTATTATCTTCAATAGAATGTCTATATCTTTAGGCATAATTGAATATAGCAGTTATATATAATTGAGTAAAGCAGTAAATAACAATATTAGTAAAAATAAAACATGGTAGACAGTATAAAACTTCAAAGGCAGGTAATAATCAAACTATAGTGGATATTCTAGTGGATCTTGTCATCTTAATTGCAGTTGCCTATACTCTCAGACTTGATACTATCAATAATAACAGCTTTGAATAAAATCTATCAATACAAAACAGTGATCCAACCAACCAGATTCGATTATGATCAGTCATGGTAAAACAGTGTAGGTTTTACAGAGCTTTAGATTAAGTTAATAGGAAATTAAGGATGATTGCCATACTATATCCTGTTATTTTTGGGATTACTGTCTGTGCCCTCAAATCTAGTACAGGTAGAATGACTGGAACAGAATATAATACATCTAAGCAGAGTAGTATGAGTAATGTGGGTTTTAAATCCTGGTTCACTATTAACAATACAGTGTATCAAGGCCATCTATGTTAAAGATTCTAGTTATCCTTCTCTGCCTCATTTCTGCTATGCTATTTTTCTGCCTTTGTCTAGTTTGCTTTTTCATTCTACTGCCTGCTCCATTCATTGAGGCCTTTCTGCCACTGTTCCTAAAATCCTGGTATTTTTTTTCTCTCTCTCTAGAATGTCCTTCAGTATTCTCTGTAGGGTTGGATTGGTGGTCACAAACTCGCCCAGTTCCTCTTTGTCAAGGAAGCATCTTGTTTCTCCGTTAATTTCTAGTGACAGGGTACATCAATCTGGGCTGGAGATTATTTTCTTTCAGGGCTTGGAATACTTTGCTCCAAGCTCTTCTTGATCTGATGGTCTATGTCGAGAAGTCAGCCATGATTCTGATGGGCTTACCTTTATAGGTAATCTGTTTCTTTTCTCTGACAGCTTTTAATATTTTGTTTTTATATTGAATTTCTGGTATTTTGATTAGTATATGTCTGGGTGTAGATCTATTTTGGTTGTAGGTGGCTGGAGTTCTGTATGCCTCAGGCAACCAAATGTCATTTTCTTTTCCCATGCTTGGGAAGTTTTCCTTAATTATTTCCTTGAATAGCCTTTGTAATTCACCTGTATATATTCCTGCTTCTTTGTTCATGTTTCTTATTCTTAAATTGTAGATTCTCTTGTCATCTTCTAGCCTTTGTATTGTTATTGCTTGTTTCTTTGTTGTTTTTAAGAGATCTTTCCTTTCATGATCACACACTGCAAACTTGTCTTCAAGTTTTGATAGTCTATCCTTAGTTCTTTTAAGGCATTTTGCCAGCTTTCAATGGAGTTTTTAACTTCCTGGTAATCTCTTTGAATCTGCTTCATGTATTCTATATTTTCTTTATCGAATGTTTCTCTCCTTTTTTTGTGTTCCTCCCTTCTTCCATCTGTATCATCCTGAGAAATGCTTCCTGAGAGCATTTCTTTTATTACTCTACTCATATCTTGCTTTACCTGATTTAATATTTCAGTTTTGAACTTGTCTACAAGGTCCCAAAGATATCTCTTAATGTCTATTGAAGCCATGTCTGATGTTGTGTGTTTGCTGCCCTCAGTCTCCCTTGTTTTTCCTTCTCCTGGATCAGTGCTCTCAGAGTTCTGGGCTGGGGTCCTTCTCCTGCCTCTCTCTCCTGTCATGGCCCTGGCTTCCTCCACACAGGCTACAGTGCAGGTCGCAGCCCCCTTCCCATTTGGCCACGTTTCCTCCAAAGCATGCTGGTGAGGGTTCTCTGCACTCTCCTGCCTGCTCTTGTCACTGAGGTGTAAGCAGCGGCTGTATTTGCTTGCCCCTCCCCACTGGGCCAGCCAAACTTCAGGTGCCTTCACCCAGTTAGTACTTGCTAGGTGCAGGGAGTCAATTTGGGATGGCTCTTTGGATCCCGGCCAGGGCAGCTTCTAACATTTTACCATTTTATTCTCAGTGTCATGAATTAGAGTTCTTTTAATGTGAGACATTTTGCTCATATCATCTCCTCTGGGACATCTTTTCCCTTTTCATCACAACCCCTTTCATCATTTATGCTGGCAAGTTTTCCTTTGCTGAGTTTTTTGATTGCACATCGGTAGCCTCTAAAATGGCAACAGGACAGAGGTGAAGTGTAACTCAATGAATAGCACTTTCCTAGCATGCTTAAGGTTCTGTGTTTCTCTCCAGTACTCTCCCCAAAATGGTAGAATTACTACATGATCAATATTCTCATGACTAGCTATTTCTGTAATATTCTCATTTTACATCTAGTGTCAAAAACTTTCATTTACCTGTAGTTGTTTCATCATTGTTGGCTGTTATGATTTGTGTTGGGATGCCCCCACCATGCAATCATGGACACAGCTGAATCTAGTGTTTGTGATTGGCTTGTTCTCTAGTGCTGGGATTGGTGGTGTGAGTGCTGCACCTGCCCAGAGGGCAGAGATGACATACAGTGTAAGGTTGGAAAGGAGGCATACTTTCTCTTTTAGGCCCTGTTTGCCTTTCTGTTTGGGGCTGCCATGAACAGTTGCCCCTCAGTCATGCCACCCTGCCTTGAAGCCAACTGAGTATGGACTGAAACCTCCAAAAAATTGTAAGCTAAAAAAACCTTTCCTTGCTTCACTTTGGTCATCAGGTATTTTGTCTCAGCAAAGAGTAAAGTAACAGAGACATTGGATAATTCTTCTTATCTATCATTTTATATAATGTATCACGTGAAATTGTTAGTAGGTGACAAAGTGGTTATACACAACATGATTTTAACATACACAGTGACAACTCACAACAGACACTGAAAGAAGTGAAATTATTAGCCCCTGAATATGATGCCCACATAGAGTTTAGCTCTCTTTGCTGAAGAACTACCAGCAAAGTTTGGCATTCAAGAATTACTAACAATTAACATATTTTAGCCGCTAAAATTTGAACTATGGTTTTGGAGAGCAGTGTTACTTAACTAAACTATGGTAACTGAAATTTATGCACACAAGAGCTTATTCTGTGTGTGCATGTGTGCAAATGAGCATGTGCATGTGTGAATGTGTGTGTTCTTTTGATATTTTTTCTTTGTTCCTCAGAATGTCCCATTCTCATCTATCTTTGCTACCACAACTTTCAATGGAAAATAACTCCCATGAAACACTTTATTTACTCTTCTGAAACATGTCTGTAACAAGTTAGAATATATCTGAAAAAAATAAGCCTGATGATTAAGTGAAATTTATGAAGGTTCTACCTTTATAGATTTATTGGTGCTTTGACTTACAGAAGACTACAGAACAAGGCAAATTGTAAACCTATATAATCCACAATATCGGTCTGGTAGTATTCTAATTTAAGGTAAGATGTTCATTACTTAATATGTAAAGTGTAAATTGAATCCAGTTAATTATTGGATTGGGGAGAGAGCAGTGTTAACATTTACAAATAAATGAGATGTGCTTCTGGTGTGCCTGCAAAGCAAAGTAAAGCAATATGAAAACACACATTAGTAGATAAGCTTTTCCTTGGGGTTGTCTATAGTGGAATCTAGATCAATGCTTTTTAAACTTTAAAATACATTAGAATCACAGGGAGTTTTTATTAAAACAGATTCTGGGGTGTGGAAAGCTCTGAAATTCTATGGTTTTAATGAGTTCCCAGAAGATTCTGATGCTGCTGACCAAACAGAGCAAGAAGGATCTGAACAACTTTGGTTCAGCTATAGGAAGATGTAGGAAGCCAGTGGCTGGAGCAAATACAGCTTTGCCTCACATAATATTGCTTTCTTTTACCATTTTCTATCTCCAAGAAAGACGAAAGTACCCACTTGTTAAAAATAACTTTGGACCTTCTCTACCTCTCTGGCTCCCACTTTGTGCCTCTCTTTCTCTCTAGCATCATCTGAAAAATGTATCTTACTTCTATACTAGTGTCATGGGCATCCATCCATCCTCTGACTCATAAATCTGACTTTAATAAGGATCCAAAGACTTTCTGGATGCACAACTGGACCTATGTGTGGTGAACTTGTATGCTGGGTGCATAAACCTGTTAATAATGAGCTTCCCACCTTTGGTACCTGAAACACTGCTTTTCTCTTGCTTCTTCTCTGTTTTGATGCTATCTGCTTTGCTTCCTCCATAGGTACTTATTGGTCTAGCTCCTTCAGTGTAGATCTTTGTAGGCTCCATTGTGCTTCCCTTGTAACAGACTCAGTTCTGTATACCCATAAAGTTTTCATAGCTTCAGTTACCATGCCTCCCAAGTACTCCCAGACCAGTTGTGTGACTTTGGGCAAGTTTCTTAGCTATTCCGGTGTACAATTTCAATCAATAATATTCTTGTGGGGCTTACACAATTTACTACACATAAACCACATGGATGAATACTGAACACATGTTACAGCATACAAAATTTGAGCTATTTGTTGTAAGTTTGAGTAATAAAAAAGGCTTTTTAATTTTTATACCATATGATACATAATTTAGATATATACTGAAGTGTATTGAATAATAACAATCATGAAAGTCCTCTGATAATATTTCCATTTCTCTGTATTATAAAGGAGTGAACTATAATGTATATATTAATTTGAATTTCTCAAGGACTACACTTTATGGATTTCATAATGATTAATTTCATAGATAATGCCAATGTATGAATGACACATATTTCCTTGGTTGTGTTTTAGGTTTTGAATGTCTCTGTTTAAAAGCATGCCACATATATTTGTCATATTTTGTCAAGGATTTCATGAGATGTCAAATATTTTTCTTATAGATGGAATTTATGGAATTATTCACATTTGGAAAATGTTATAAATTGTTTTTGAATTTCCATTTTATTTCTTTATATTAATGAAATATTCTATTATCCCATGACCTACCCTACAGGGGCCTTTGTTTTTTGCATGATAAATTAACTATAAAACCAATTTATAAATGATGTATCTAGTACATTTAATTAAATATGCATTTATTAAATATGAGGGAAGATATACTAGTTGAAGTAAAGTCTTACTGGCCTCAAATTTTCCTGAGGAGACAAATGTGTAAACAAATCATTTAATTCAGATGTACTAAATTCTATGGTCAGTAAAAGCCAAAGAAGAAAACAGTTCACCTGTATCAGAAGTGAGACAAATTTTAAAAAAGAAAGTGAAATTATATCTGTATGGAATTACATCAGGAAAGAATTCTGTGATTGGGAAAAAAGCATATGTGAAGACATCAAAACTCAAAAGAGCATGCATTTTTTTTGAAAAGACAGAAAATTCCACAGATGCCAGTATTCTTGTGAAAGCCAGGAAAAAGCATCCAGAAAGGTTCAGCCTGTCTCTGATACCCACTCTCTTCTCTTTCAGCTTTGACTCTGCCATCAGGAGCTTCCCAAGAGAGATGGTGACATACTGAATGGCCACTATCCTACCCAGGGACAAGCTTTACAAAGTTCTCGAAATATGGTTTAGAACCCTTAGGACAGAAAGTTCCACAGTTCTAGACTGTAGGGTCTAAAAGGCTGGACTATGCAGAGGATGCTTCTCTGTCCTAGAGGAAAACCGAGAACAGTGCTTTTTACAACCTTGAACACAGCAGCAGCTCCAAGCCAGGGCGAGGATGGAACTCAAGTTCCTTGTGGCTCTTGGTAGGTTGGTTGGAAGTAGCACACATGGAAGATGAAGCTGAATGTTTGAATTAGAAACAGATTGTGATTAATTTAGATTTCTAGAACTATTATGAACATTATCTTGGATTATACTGTTGGTGTAATTCAGTTTTATTATGAAGAAACAAAAAGTTAAACAGAAAAATCAAACCTCTCAATTTGTGACCTGGTTCTATAGTTCTATTGTTCTATTGTTGTGCTCCTTTTCAAAGAACCAGAATGCCAAGAGCTATACCTAGGCAAAAAGTTATGTTGGACACAAGTAAATATTTCATAGTGATTCAAAGAAATTAAGGATAGCCTTTCGGATGCTGGTAATAACAAATTATAGATTTCTGATTGTATTTGGCTTTTATTGTGCTGTGATTAACCTCTATGGTAATTCACATGTGCTGGAGTTTGTCTATATTTGCAATATAGAGTGCTTGTATTTCCTGAATATTAAACTTCTCCTGAGTGAGACAAGCTAATACCTACAGCGAACCCCCCCCCCCATTAAGAAAATTGTACAGAACTATGCAGTTGTAACACAAACACATGCCAGACATTTTTATGTTCATTTTTTTTCACCAATTGTAATGTTTCTTCTGGTAATTCTGATTTACAGCTGGAAGTTTTCTCCATCATAGAACCTTACTCAAATGTATAATAAATCTACAATGTTTGATAAAACATCCTAGGTTTGCTAAAGTCACAATAGGGAAATAAAATGGAATCAAAAGATGAAAAGTCTATAAGGCAGACAAAGGATAAAAAGAAAATAGCAGAGTAAGAAGGTTGAGGAATAAAGGGTAGAAGAATACTGGATGTACTGAACCATCTGGCAAAGGTGACAACTACTTCAGTCACCCCTTGGGACTTGTCACCTAAATTGTGTATATAGCTCTAATACAGAACTGTAGTTTATAGATACACAAAACAATGAATAGCAGGGAACAAATTTTGTTCATAAAGCTTTTACTTCCTGGGGACTGTAGGTATTAAGAAGTTAAAAATCAGTAGCATTTTGATAATTAAAGTTAAAAAAAGGCACACAATGTAAAAGTCAAGCCCTTAATCTTCTTGCTCCTTTATATTTTGAAATTCAGTCTTGAACATGATAGTTTCAACTCTAGTTATGATTAATCAGACACTGATTTCTGGGTCTGCTCTTCTTAATCTCAGTCAACTATGTATGAGAATAGCACTCTGCTGTATCAGTAAGCACTCTTTTCACATGCCTTGAAGATTAAAGAAAGAAAGAAACACTGTTCCTATAGCAACTGCAACTCAAAATGTTGGTTTTTTTAAAAAATCTTTATTCCCTTTGATTTCTTACAAGTGGAACTCATTTATTTTGCTAGGGGAAATTTAATATAAAAGAGATACATTGGGTGTGGCAGAAAAAAGTCACTGTTCTCAGTATAAGACATTTTAATCATAGGGTATATTATAGAATAATCAAAGTTGTTAAAAGGCAGGTAGTTGCCCTATCCAATAAAAACACAATAAAATAAAACATTCCAGTTAATCAATGGAGAATCAAACTTTTTGGAGCCAAATGGAGCATCCAAATATATTATATAACCCATCACAGTTATGTTGGCTATGTATTTTGGCATTGTACATAAAGGATTTATGTACATAAAGGATTTATGTACAAAAAATAAAGGTTAAATTGGGCAACATCAGGTTCTTCTATAAAATTCATGAATACAACTCAAATAATGGCTGAACATTAATATTTAAATCAAGCACTGGGGCGGGAACTATCAACGATACCTGAGCTCTGCATCATGTTGGAACTTTGGGTGCTGGAAAACAGGGGGCCTACTTGCCGCCCTGGTGAGCAGCTGGTGGCCTGGAAAACCACTGGCACAGCAGGGCGAGAACTAGCAGCGACTCCTAAGCTCTGCATCGTGTTGGAACTTTGGGCGCTGGGAGATAAGGCGGCCTGCTGCCCGGCCTGTAAACAGCTAGGGCCCTGCAGGTGAGCGGGCTAAGACTCAGACATTGATCCATCCATCCAACCCCCCCCAACACACACTTTAGCAAGTCGGCACCAGTGGGCTGAGTATCTTTTTGGAGGATTAATGTATACAGCATGGCAAGTAAGGGGGATTTCCTTCTACAATCTCTGTGAAGGCAAATATTTTTATCACTGTTTTACTCACTTTTGATTAATGGTACTGCTTTATTCAATATTCTGTTTTTAAAAGTTCGATATTTCCTTCCATTTTCCTCTGTTTGATTGAAAGAACAGCTGATATGAACAAAATGGGCTGCACTATTGAGCCCATTGCTTGTGTCCTGGTGACCTGCTATGAGGTTCTGTGGTAGTTTTATTGCAGTGCGGTCACATGGGTTTGTTCTGTCTTGTTCTGCTGTATTTTGCTATCTTCAAAAAAAAAAAAAAAAGTAAATAAGAAAGCAACAAAATACCTCCAAAAATCTCCCAACTCCACCAAAGCTGATCCATGGATCATGGATGAGGAGAAACTCAAAAACAAGGCAACAGAATTATATAAGGTGATTAAAAGTATATAACAACAACAAAACAAGTAGTAAGGTACCGAACAACCTGAAACAGGTTATAACTAAGCAGATAATGGACTTAAAAAGTGAAAAGAAGAAAAGAAAGTGCTCTAGAGAATATGACTGCATGTACTTTTAAGTGTGTAGGATTGAAAGCCATGTTGCTAAGTTGTTACTGGATCATTGAACTTCTTTGCAGTCTCACTGTTTAAATGTCCACTTTGTATGCTTTAATTTTGTAACTTTAACAACTAGGTCTAAGAAAACAGTATGTAATTTATCAACTAGCGATTTCTTACTGTTTTTTTTCCCTGAGATTCTGTATTGTTTCTACCTCTTTTTCTGTTTTGCTTTTTTTTCTCTTTAAATAAAATTTAAAAAAAAATTTAATTAAAAAGTAGAGAGTGGGCTTTTACAATATGCAAAAATGTTAAACATTTTCCATTAAGGTCAATTTGTTTTTGATTGTTTGGTAACTATTATGCACAAACAAAACCATACTGAGAGGAAAATCATGCTATCCAGAATGCTTAGATTTCTTCATCCAAGTAATGTCTTATAGTTATAGAATTTTTTATATTTTTTAAAAGTTTTGATATATCTTTCTCCTTTAGTTTGCCTGATATATATTTCTCCTTTAGTTTAGTTTGTATTTTAGAAATGCAGAGAAAGTAAGGTGATTTCTAACTAAAGAGCTGATGAAAATGGCCAATGATTATTCTACATTAGAAATTGTAATATTAGAATAATGGAGATTGTTTCTGTTTCCTGGTGTCTTCCTCCTTAAGAAGACAGTCCCTAGCACACAGTCTGAAGTTATGTATATGATTTTTTGGCCAGTGGGGTAAAAAGCATGGCTTAGGAAGTGCTTATGCCCATCTCTTTTGGTTTGGGAGTCATTCTGGCGTTCAGTGGCCTGCTGGCTGCCCAACCAAGATTGGACTAAGGGATAAAGTTATTCATCACCAACCAGCCCCAAATACAGCCAAAGCGCTGCAGCTGGTCAGAAAACCTAGCAACTCAGAACCAATACTCAGTTGTTTTAACACATCCTGTTAAATCATAAATATAACTTACAAATCTAGAGTCAGAAGGTGCTAGAGGAAGAACCAGAATGCATATCTCATAATCTGATTCAACATCCCATTGAGAAATGGTATTTTATCAAGAAGTTGGAAAAAAATAATCTAAAAGATTATAAAAATGGAAAAGGTATGAAATTGAAACCTTTATAGTGGCTATGAAAGGTATAGTTTTAGCTTACTTTTATAAAATTTTTTATCTTTTTAACCAAAAAGCTCTTATCTATGGACACATTTCTCTTCTTTGTTCTGTAGCATCTTGGATCATTGTATGTGGTTTTTATTATATAGCTAAATTTTCTAATAATGACATAAAATAAAACTATTCAGGTTTATTCATTTATTATCTTGATTTATTTGTAATTTGTGGCATATGCAGTTTCCTTCATTCAGGCCTAGAAAGTTAAATAAAATAACCCAAACATTAAAAGATGACATTCATGTTTAAACTTTACCCTACAGTGCTTTTGTACACTCAGATCAGTAGATCAGAAATGCTTAAAAATAAGAAAGTTTGTTTTTGCTGTTTTATATGATGAGAATATTGTGCAGAGTATCCCAGTGGAAACCAAATCTATTTTCAGTGTTTGTCAATTTAGCAGTTGCTTTGGTGGATTGCTTTCAACTCTTTATCATATTTTAAAGACTGATGATATTTTAGGCATGGTAAGATTGTTTTTTAAAAAATAATAAGATTTAATTTAAAGAGAATTCAGAAGGATTTAGAACAATTGTTTTTCAAGGTAGACTGGCAGCAACTTTCCTGTCCAGATCTACAGCGTGGCTTCATAATGCCCAGAAGGAAAAAACAATCCCACAGAAAAGCCAACATTTTGACAAGGATCTAGACATCACTTGGAGCTTGTCCAGTATTAAGCAGAAACACATGCTTTGTTCAAGGTATTTGCAAAAACAAAATCATCCTGTATGTATGTATGTATGTATGCATGCATGCATGTATTTCAGTTTTGCTCTTTATGCTATGTCATGGCCAAAGAGAGGCTATAGAGTTGGAAAGAAAGGCAGACTTTAAATTCAACTAAAACCAGCAAAACAGCCTTCCATTCTCTTCTTTACCAAATGTCTTTGTCCATTTCCTCAAGGCCTGTTCTACCTCACTCCTCAGATGCCAATTCCAGCTTGTTTTGACCAAATGTTGACATTCATACCAATAAGAGGGAACCTGGATACGTGCACCATCCTGTAGGGAAGGTGTTGAGAGCCTCTCTCCATTACTTTTATTTTCTGCCTTATCTGAGTTCTTGTGCTTGTGCTGATGTCCCTTGTGCTTTGACAACTCACTGTTCTGCATACAGGGTTGAACTTTCTCCTCTAAACTGGAAGTTCGTTGGCAGTGGCAGGCGAGGGTGTATGTGCATCTTCTGAACCATGCAAATCTGAGGTCTTCTTATTAAGCAGCACAGAGAACAATCATGCAAAACTAGTCAAATGACCTCACTGAGTTAAAAAAAAGCAAATGCTCCAAACCCACATTATTTGTGTTTGTTTATAAGGGTGACATAGCTGCTTAATTCATTAGAATTTTCATTTTTTGACTTATTATATTGGTGTAAATTTACACTTTTATATTTATGTACATGTAAAATTGGAGTGCTTTCAGTGTGGGCCCAATGAATCCTTGACAGTATCTTTGTTACATTTCTTTAAAGGTAATTTATTTTCAAATCAGAGTAAAATAATCCTCAGCATAAGATGGTTTTACATATTGCATTTCATTATTACTCATTTACAAAATTTATAGGATAGAAAATGATAGCATGACTGCATTTAATATTTCTTTAAAAAATCACAGTTTAACTGATGTGTCAAATACCATCCACCTAAGGAGCTGGGGAACAATACGGTCATAAAATGACGCCTGGGCCAAGTAGTATTCCATGGCTCATGCTTATCAATTAAATGAATGTAAGAAGTTTGATCTACCTTCTTCTTTCTTCCAGGAATTTCTGACTCACATGAAGGCAGAACTAAGAGCAAGTTCTCAAGCATTCTCTTACTAAGAATATTTTGTGCCACCCAGAACTAGCTCAAATTGCTCATGGCAAATACCTCTGTAGCCACATGGTGTTTGTCAGTTTGACATTGCTACAGCAAAATACCTGGGGTAACTAAGTTTATAAAGAGAAAACAGTTTAGCGTATAGTTTTGGAGCTAAAGCCTGACACAGAGCAAACCCATTGAGGTGAGGGCAGCATATCATGGTGTGTAGCATCTCAAATATGAGTAAAGAGAGATATTCAGTGTTTCACTATCCCTCTCAAGGGAACGTTCCCATTGACCCAAGGACTTCCCATAGGACCCGAGGTCCTAAAGACCACAAAACTTTCAAATTGTGATACCTTGGAGACCTCCACCCTAGGGAGGTATAATAGAGAATTTGGATGACACTGTCCAGGATCAAATCATAGCACATGCCATTTATATGACTATTCCTGGCATTGTTTATAAATCACTGGGCGCAGTAGTCATTTTTCCCTATCATCAAACAGGAAGGCCCTTCCCCCATGAAACACCCTTCCATCCTGAAACATCCTTCCATCATGCTAAAGAGGTCACTGTATCCATTGTTCTTGCCCAAATGTGGTGGTGGTGGTGGAGCTCTTTCCCATAGTACCATTAGGTCTATATCTCATTAGTTGCCATTCATCAGAAAAACAAAGAAGATTGTTTTCCATTATATTAGATTTCTTTCACTTGGACTTTACATTAAGTTCTTCAGTTCTTCCACTCCATTTTCAGAACCTTCATCCCAGTTTATTTATTAGTTACCAACACAATATGGATGCGAGGACAAGTTGATAGACATTTTACCAACTAAGTTCAACTTACTTTGAAAAATCAAATTATTCAGATAAGTTGTTATGGAAACAAAATATCCAAGGGTGCCCCAAGAACCCCAAGAAGTATGCTCCTTTGGAGAGTCTTAAGGGGAACAACTTTTAGACTTTCAACCTCTATATGTCCCCTTTACTAAATTTTTCTCTCTGAGAAAGTGTTTCATGTTTGAAGACTCAAGCAGGTCTTCTTTATCCTCCTCCATTTGGAATTATCCTTTTACTGCTCATAAAGAAAGTTACGACTTCCACTCATTGAGAATCTTAGTATGTCAGTTCCCTGGGGAACAGAACTCTAGAATACTAGATAGAAAGAGAGCAATTTGAAATGATGCTGTGGACCATACTTTCTTTGGTGAAGGCACCCCGAGCTCATGGTAAGTCTTCATGTCTTTCTGCCTGGTATTTATTTCTCTGAAGTTAGAAGGGTTGCATATTGAGGCATTCTGAATTTGTATATACTGTGAAACGGTATGACAGGATTCAACAATTGTCATTCAAACACCGAGCTGCCTTGGCTGCATACATGCCTGTGAACACCATTTATTTAGAAGGGAAGAGGCTCATGCTTACGTGCAATGTCATGGCCACAGCATGGGTGGTGGGCTCATCTACCTGTGGTTTATCGCCCACCTTCACTACTCCTGTGATGTAGGCCAGTCTCAGTATCCTAATCTACCAAACGTGATTTGTGCTATTACCTCTGTGTCTCTTTCTTGTAAGAGAGTCATATTCTGACTATGACTTCTACACCGAGTGATATTTTGGCCATTTTAAGGTTATAGTACACAAAGTATTGACACTGATATTCTCTAATTATTTTGTTATGAAAGTTTGTTGTATTTTCTCATAAAAGAGGAGCACTTATAAAATTATTTTATTTATTAATATCTACTTGTATTACATTAAAATTTAGAAGGATAAGATGGTGAGTAAGATACAAAAAAACTGGTGCGTACCTCATGGGTCTGCAGGATTAAAGAATACCAGCCTTTCACAGAAGAATCAGAGCAAAATAAATAGTTACAAATGTTCATTTCTTATAACTACACATATAATTTTGTTTACTGTAAAGTTACACCGGAGAGAATCTTCAAGCAAAACTATCTAGTAGTATAATGATGAATTAAACTTTTCTCAAAGAGTCTGGCTTTTGCTCTTGTCCCCTGCAAGGTCATCTCTAAGCCCTTGGAATGTTATGTGGGATAAAAATAGCTGTAATTGTTACATTTTTATCTTAAAGATCCTCCACTAAGTTCATGTGTTAAAACTTTGGTCCCAGGTGATGATGCTATTGAAAGTAGTAGATGTTCTAGGAGGTGAGACATTGTTGAAAGAAGTAGATCATGGGTTGAGTAACCTGGAAGGGTGATTATTGCCCCTGGCCGCTTCTTCTTTGCTTCCTCTTTACCATGAGGTAAGTAGCTTTCATTGGCTACTTCTTCCTGCTGTGATGTTTCTGCATTGCCACAGCCTACAAGCAACGAAGCCTGCAGATCATGGACTGAAACCTTGGAAATCATGAACTAAAATAAATCTTTCCTCCATTAAGTGGTTTTTCACTCAGTCAGTGGAAGCTTTCATGGAGGCAGGTCTCCTAAAGTAAAAACAATTAAGCTTTAAGAGTGTGATATAAAAGCCCTGTCTGACTTCTCACCTTGCAAATTTTATCTCGAGACTAAAACATCAACTCTTACTTGTATCTCCATCCTGTTGGCATGTTTTATAAATTTCACACGTAACACCTCCTACAATTACATGAGCCAATCCTGTAAAAATAAATCTCTCCCTTTCTTTCTCCAGCCTCTTGATTCTTTTTCTCTGGAGAACTCTAAAAGAGGGGCAAAGGCTCCTAAATTCAATCTCAAGATTATAATTGAATCTGAGCTTCACCCAGCCTATTGGAAAAAAGGAGATGGAGGCAGCATCATGTGGGTGATGGTGTATAGAATACATCTTCATTCTTCTGAGTGCCCCTTGTCCTGCTGTCCTCACTGTATGAAGATAATTTATCAGGAATATGCTGTTCCTAATGTATTCCAATGGACTGCTTCCCAATCCTCTAGAAAACATAGATTCTGAAATCCATGAAGTAATGACAATCGGAAAACCTGCTGGGAATATCTAGGTGGAACCTAAGAACAATGATAGCACAATTCATATGTGGATGATCATCTTCCATATGGTAAACACCACTTCCTGGTAACAACAATGCATAATAGCGACTATGTCCTCTATGTTAAAATTGAAGAAAATGAGGCTCAGAAAGCTTGTGACGGTTATGCAGATAGGACAAAGAAAAGCAGGACTGAAAAATAGGGTACCTGACTCCCTAGCCTACTGTGTTAGCCACATCTTAGTGGGTGTAAAGATTCTTCCCCAGGGAAGAGATTCTGGCCCAGCTTTATGTGGAAGCACAGATGAAAAAATGTGATTGCTACCATGAGGAACTTTTGTCGTCTTTGAAAAGCAAAAATGGGAGTGTACTGATACCTAGATACAGGTGGGTCAGCAGCATTGAATCCAGGAGTTTAGAGATGACATTAGTACTATAGAAGTTTTGGAGGATTTATTTTGGAAAGTGAAATAAGATTGTCATGCAAGTGGTAACTGTCATTCAGGTCAAGGAGGACACAGGCTGCTACTAGAAGGTTGGGTTGCCTTGCTTGGGAAGCTGTACATTAAGTTATTTTTAAGAATAAAAGGCAGGGCATTAGAGACGGAGCAGCTGCTGAGGCCTGGCTAACTCCGGTCTGAATTCTGACATCAGCGTTCTTTGGGTTGAGAAATTCATTTGAACTTTTCTAGGCCAGAGTTTTGTCATCTATGGGAAAAAACTGGATTACAAAGTACTTTACTTTTCCAAATATTGTGCAAATATCTGCACAGGATGTGACCCAGAGCAGCGTGTTTGCCTGTGGCATTCTCACGTTGAAAAGATTATTTAATGTGCAGTTTCTCTCTTGGAGTCATTTTTACTCCTCATTACCTAATCTATTTCACAGTGTTTGTGTCTTGATTAGTAGTAGAAGAACTTCTGGATAGAAGTAACAACTGTACTATTATGAAATATTATTTTAGTCTCTTTGCAATTCAATTTAAAAGTTTGAATTATGGTTTGTAGTGAAAGAAATTATTTCAGAAAGTCAGAATGTCACCTTGAAAAAGTTTGCCAGTTTAAAAATGGGTTTTGGAGCATGTAGAAGAGGCATAATTTACATAGTATTTATCCCCCCTGCAACAGCTTTTTTCCAAATGTGTTATGTTCTGATTTACCTGAAGAAATATAGAATACATGGTCTCCTTGACAGAGGAAATTAATAGTGTATTAGAGGATTTTCATTTTTGGAGTAGCAGTTTAGATTTAGACCAAGCATCTAATCCAAGATCCTAGCATAATTTTGGAAGCAGTTTCCCCAGGAGTGTAGAATTCCTTTATAAATTGCCATCAAAGTCAATTCCCTTTGTCAGTTTGCAATCACTCCTTTAATATGTGCTATGAGAAAGGACCAGTGCTGGGCGAGACGTAAGGGGAAAAACAACTTCAAGATTCACTTTGCTGAACTCTTAAATGGTAATAATTATAATATCTAGGTCACACAAGAATTAAATGAGATGGTGTATATAAAATACCTGGCAGTCTCATGGATGATGGAGATATTTAGTGAACAGTTTCGGTGCAGGGAGTTGCTCTTGGTGTCCTGCAGAAATTATATATCAGGAGTGGGATTTGGTGCCTTCTAAAGAGTTGGCCATGCTGTGAACTGTAGTACGCTTAAACAGGAACACACAGAGGAGGAAGAAAATATTTGTCTAGAGAAACTGGGTACAAATTCACAGAAAAGGTGACATTTCTGTTGGATGTGGAAAGGGAGTGGCCCAGGGATGGAATCCAGGAGTGCTCTCTCACTGAGATACATTCCCAGCCCTTTTTATTTTTAGGCAGGATCTGCCTCAGTTTCCCAGACTGGCCTTAAACTAGCCATCTATTTGCCTCAGCCTCCTAAGTAACTGGGATTAAGGTGTGAGCCCCTCTGCCTGGCACTATTAGATTTTGATCTTTATTGTTAGGCTGCATGATTTCTAGACTCCTCTAAAGTGGCAGCTGGGATCAGGACGATGTTACTAGAAACCTGAGTGTCCATGGTGAAGGTGACTCATCCTATTCTAGAAGTAGTTTTCAGTGCCGGGTTTTAGAGCCCCATCTCCAGTTGTATCCTGTTCAGGTCCCTTGTCAGGACTCCATTATCACACTAACAGAAGAGATGAAGTGGAAAGGAAATATATGTTGAACTGAAAGATGCAAAAAATAATTCACTCTAATAATATGATATACGAAAGCATGCATTTATAGTTCTATTATTAGGTTCACATGACGAACTATATAGCACTGTTCAATGGTTACAGTCAACTGCAAGTCCATGTATGGGGTAGCACTCAGAAGTTCATTGTGATTTTAGCTTTCAGTAATAAAATTATTTCAATCAACCACCATCTAGTGAGAGCCCGGAATATGCAAAAACATACAGCAGTAAAGAGAACACACATGGACATTTTAATTTTGAAACTCTTAATGGACTATGTAGAAATGAAATGGATTTCACAGTTAAATACTGATTTACAATTATTAAAAGGAAAAAGCACATTGTGTCACATATTTACATGACAAAGACAACCAACTCTTATCAGACATGGGAAGTCATTTTTAATGAGATCTGGAAGAGGACTTGGAATTAACCAGGTAAAAGATGCTGAGTTGGTTCTTAAGGGCACGCTTAATATTATCACAGGGTATACACTGTCTAGGAGAGGAGGAAATGGCAAAGATGACTTAAAACAAATAATAACAGAGGTAAGCAAATCAGGAATGTGTGGATCATGGGAATTAAAGTAAAGAAATACTGTCAGGAGAGAAGGGTCAGAATCTTGAATGGTTTGATAGCATTCAGATAAGGAGGGACTAAATTATATTCACCGTGTTTGTTGAACTGGAAGTTATGTGCAAATGGAGCACAATAAGACTGGGTTGTGAGTGTGAAGTGAGGAAGCAGAGATGGCAGGCAGACAGCAGATGGAAAAACTCAAGGCCGTAGGGTTCTGGGTGGGATAGTTGCAATGTTCATTTTGTGTTTTTGGAAGGAAGCATGGTATAGTAGTTACGCAGTAGTGAAAATTACCTTCAGTCTTGAATGTGTGTTTGGAAAAAGGAAGGTTAATTAAACTAGAAATAGGACAAGACTGTGGGGAAAAAGTGCTGAAATTTTACCCTGGTTCTAGGAAATTACTAACTTCGTGACCTTGGGCAAGTCATTTAACCACTCAGAGCCTAGTTTCCTCATTTATAAAATGAGGGTGAGGATAATTGATTTAATTTCCCAAGAGAGTGGGTGGGATGCGAAAAGAGAAAACTGCATGAATGTTCTCTGCAGACTTGGAGTACTTATCTAACAGAGGCTAATGTTTCATTAGCAGAAGGATTTTAAGTGATGTGTGAGGTTGATTGAGTGGCTGCTCATTTCCTCTTCATATTTGCAAAAAAGGTGGTAGTGTCACTGAGTTGGCACCAACAAAATGTGACCAGAAGTGGTCTCAACCATTGGACCACCCTCCAGGGCTCCTACATACTCCTGCTTCTGATGGTTTGATGTAGATGTATGAGGGAGTACTAAGAGACTAAATATTGATGGATGTACACATTGTTACTACACTTTGGAAAATAATTTAGTGTAAGCTTCATAAGTATGACATCTCATGTACCATAGTCCCACTATTCTTCTCCTGGATATACGTGTGTAACTTTCATGCACAGGGGATATTTCCAAATCCTCCATGAGATGGTACTGAAACCTACTTAAACTACGAAATTTTCAATGCATATATATTTATGCTGAAATTTAATTCCTAAATTAGGGATAGTAAGTGACCAATAATAATAATTTAAACTAGAATAAATATAACAATATACCATAATAAAAGTCTTATGAATATGATTCTGCCTTCTCTGTCTCTCTATAAACATCTTACTGTACTGTCTTCATTCTTTTCACTCTTGTGATGTTGTGAGATGAGAGGTTGCTATATTTACATGGTGAGAGGAATGAGGGCCACGACAGAGTTAGGCTACTGTTGATTACAGATAAGAAGGAGGATCGTCTACTTTGGGGATCCAGAATCACTAAGCCGTGTTGATATTGGGGAGTATACACAGCTTGGATATGCTGGACAAAGGGATGGTGGGGTAGGGTGGAAGAGATTTCATTAAACAACTCCGAATCCCATGCAATGTAATACTTATATTTCTGGAATTTCCCTGGAATTTCCCATTTTATCATTTTACCATTGACTTTGAATAGCGGAAGCTGTAGAAAGTACAGCAAAACCACAGGTTAAGGGAGATGGCTTTGTATTTAATCTAGAGAATCTTGAAAATATGCAATAGGAGACAGGTATGATCAGGTTTATTGTTACTAAAACTCCAAACCAGAAAAAGTAACATACACGTCCATCAACAGAAACACTGCCTGCCCATCAACAATGACGCTGCAAATAATTTATATTCACAAAAAAGATTCCAGGATAGTGAGAATCACCCTTATTGTAACCAGCTCTGGGTTGCTGGAGTCTCCTTTTAGAGACCTGTATTTTTTTTCTGTTCCAAAGAATTGAATGAAATAAACACAAATGTAAGCAAAGTTTCGCATTTGTTAAAGGTAGGAAAAAGCAGACACTGCAGGGAGAGTTTAGGTCAAGTAAAAGTAGAAAAAAGGGAGAAAATAAATACACTCTAAAGCATTAGGTAGGCTGCCCCAAAGAGGAGATAGCAGGGCTTAAGGGCAACAGTGCCTTTTTAAATATTTCAAGCTGGGATCACCTCCAAGTCTTGCTATCAAAACCTGCTGGAGTTCTCCCGAGAAGTTCCCTGCAGGGCTTTGGGAATGGTTCTGCGCATGTGTCTAGGAATGCCCTCAGGGACCTCCTTTAACCTTGTTTTAGTCACACTGTTTTCCTGTGTCATTACTACATCCGTGAAAAATGAGAAACAATGGTAAGTGAAAAACACAAGTCACAAAGAAATATATACTTTGTCATAAAAACTTTTTCAAAGAGAGAAGAAAACTTAGGACCAAACAATGTTTTTTCAGGATTGTAAGCATGTGTAATTTTTTTTTAATGAATAAGGAAATGATGTAAGTTATCTGTTGTTAAAAAAATATGTGGCAAGCAACCACCCAAAAACTCTGTGACTTGCGGAAAGAAGCGTGTGTTATTTAGGTTGCTCACAAGCCTGCGGGTGGCTGTGTGATCCTGCCAGGGCTCCGCTGACCTTGGCTGGGTGTGCTGGTGTTCCCCTGGCAGGTGGGCCGGGCACTTTGGCTGATCTTGGCTGGCAGCATGCGTGGCTTGGCTGCAGGCTGCTCCGGGACGGCTGTCATCTAGTGTGATCCAGCTCTGCTTCACATGTCTACTGTGGCCTGGCCGGCAACCTGGCCACATTCTCAGGACAAGCGGGGGAGACAGGGACCTGTATACACTTTCCAAGGCTCTGCTTGCATCTTGTTTGCTTCCATTGTATTGGCAAAAAGCAAGTCACCTGACTGAGCCAGGATCAGAGTGGGAGTAGACAATGGTGTTACAGGACAAAGGGCTTTTGGGAGGCCATCGGTCAGGCCTGTGAATGTGACCAACACAGCAGAAGAACGCTCACCACAGGATTCAGGATCAAGATTACCCTTGTCAGGAGGCAGGGGGCCCAACAGAGGAGAAACGCGTAGGTTTTTCTAGGTAGTTGGTTATGATTCTTGAGCAATTTTATTAGTTTTCACTTTATAATTATATAACATATCTATCTATATGAATATCATATATTCTTATATAAGCAGCAAATGCTATATATGTGTTAAAAATTGGACAAAAAATCACTCTTCAAATGCAAGAAAAACTGAAGGGCCAAGTGGAGCATTGATTGCCAGAAGGGGACTCTATTCTTTATCCTACATTCTGCAAAATGGGATATTGATTGTCACTTTTTAAAATAGAAGATTGGGCTTTGACAGAGAACACTTATTATCAGAAGGTAAAGAGCATACTTTGCCATACTGGTAAGAATAATTCTCCCTGTTCTGGAGACCTCAGATCAAATTTCAACAATGTAGAAAAACCCACATTTAATCTGCTCCACTTTCCTGTCTTTTATTCTGTTTGTTTTATTCCTGGAACAAAGATACCACAGCTTGTCTTCGAAGGATTTCCATGTGAGTTTGAAAGAGTGTAGAATTTGGAACATGTTATAACTCAGATAAAACTCTTGATTTTTTTTTTTTCAAAGTGTTTTGCAATTGGACCCAGACCTGAGACCTCCAGGATTTGATTCATTCATCTCTGACTGGGTCTGTGCTTTCGAGTGAGCCTCTCTCTTGAAGACAGGGAGATTCATTTACAAAAGATGCTGTTGTTGCTTTTTTTCACATCACAAAAGAATTAATGTTTGCACGGCCCTTTGAAGCTGCGGTGTCATGCATGTGCTATTATTAATAATAAACTACAGATCTGCTTCACACCATCTGAAAAACAGGGCTGTGCCACCATGAAAGAACTTTTATTTCAACCAGTTCTCCATAGCGCTTAGCCCAGGCCCAGCTGAGCTTTAGAAGAGGGCTAGATCCAGAATTTGTGAAAGAAAAGGAACTGCTAAAGGGGAATGAAACATTGTGCAGCCCCTAATTCAGGTTTGTTTTAAAAAAGCGGTGAAAAGGAGGCTTTTATAACCTCAAAGACCATAACCCCAGCTGTAAGCCTTTTGGCTAGAGCTAAGGTTGCACTGAAACACTCTGAGAACATGGCACCTACAAGACCTGCTTCTTGATTTTCTCTGCATTCTGAAGAAGGTGAGCATTCTTGGGGCTGTGCAGCCGGCACCGACCGGGAAGGAGTGCTCCTCACAACCTGCCATTCATCTCATCTTTTATATTTGCTTAGGGATTTGAGTCTTTTTCTTCTCTGAAACCACTGATACCACCCCTCCAATAGCTTTTTACATTTGTGAGCCACCTTAACATGCCTGGGTTTTTCAGGGCATGAATGTAGAGTGAGGCTATCAAACATGACGGGTCAGTCGGGATTGAGGACAGATCCCATTTAGAGGGACAAGGGCAGACAGAACTGAACTGCCAAGAAGTCCTTTGGTGGACTCTTGCAACAAACAGGCTCTCTGCTCATCATAACGGCCAAGAACGAGCAGTTTTGGGTGGCTGATTTTTAAAAAAAAAAAAATTTATCTTTGCCCTTGCCTTTAGTAGTAAGAGCCTAAACTCCTTCTGCTCCTTCCTGCCCCAGTGGCTCTCCTTGTTTTGGAACTGGTTATACAAAATGATCTCCCATAGGATTTCTGACTTCCAAAGGATTTTTAAAGCAAAGCACAGTTTTTCTTGGTTCCTTCCAGGCCCAACACTGAAAGGTGTTGCGTGTGGAAAAGGGAGCTGAGGGGAGAAAGAAAAAAGAAAAGAGAGAGGGGAAAGGGTGCAAAGTACAAAACTCAAGGAAATCAAGACCATGCTGTGCAAAATTATTACAGCTGTTTCTGTTTTTATTGGCTGTTTCTTTTGGCGTTGTTTTTTCAGCAACTGCAGATCATATGAGCAGGAAGGCACAGAGCAGGGAGGAGCCTGGCTGAGGTGGGAGAGGGAGCACAGAGCAGGGAGGAGCCTGGCTGAGGTGGGAGAGGGAGACAGAGCAGGGAGGAGGGTGGAGGGCAAGGTCTCGCGTGTAGCACTTGGAGGGGAGCACATCAAAGCCTTTCTTTTTGATAGTTTTGTGGAAGCTTCAGCAATAAAATTCAGATACACTTAATGAAAAAGTCCTTAAAAGCATCCAGTGCTCTTGGTTGGATCAGATTAGTGGTGTTTTTAAGGCAATGGACTACCCCTGAAACGATGCTCAGATATCTCTAAGGAATTAAAGTGTCAGGACACATCCCTTTCTCTCTCATTACTGGATGGTGATTCACCTAGACCAGTGCACAGGGCTGAACATATGGGGAGTGCATATTTTCCCTGAGGGACCTCGTTTCTCCTGGTTACAAATGGGATGTGCTGTATGCCTGCTCAGTGACCCTGTGAGGGTATTGGCAGCTGGGACCCAGCACCTCAGGGCTTGGCAGGGGCTCACCCACCTTGGCCACCTTGCAAAGAAGCTTCGAGGTGAGCCAGAGACAGGGATGTGAGAAAAGGCACATAATTTCTTTCTGAAACATTCTTATTAAATTGGTGATTTAAAGTCCATCTTAAAGGTTTGCTTACCCTAGGGTTCTTGAATCTGACACTATTCTTCACTGCATGTGCCCTAACATAAACACACATACTTAATAACATTAATTCTCTAAATCCTAGAAAATATTATTCTAAAAGTAAATAATGTGTCCCCAAGTGAGGACAAGTTAGGAAGCAGGAAGACTGCGAGATTAGGATATAGCAAGAGGAAAAAATATTTCTTTACTTATATTTGGCCTGCTATTAGACCACAAATGAGAGTATAATAACAAGTTGATTAACAGAAATCCTCTTGTCTAGTGATAAAGTGTTGTTTTCATGCTCTTATATTAAAAAGACTTTTGAGACCAATGAGCTGCGCTGTGGAGTGAGTGAAAGGCAGCCCTGAGCGCGGGGCCCGGGTACCGGTTCTGTCTTGAAGATTGGTTGGGTATTTCTCTCACCTGGGCTTCTGACTTCCTCACCGTGGGAGGGCAAATCACCACCTGTATGTCTCAGCGTTTCAGTTTAAAAGCAGAGCTGGACGTGGGGAGAGGGACTAATTAAAGGTTACAAAGCACTTTGCGTCTACAAAGCCCCGTGTAATTGCAAATATTAAATCTAATAACATAATTAGGTGTTGAAGGTTGTGTCTTGGTCATTTTGTTCTCTGAATGTGGGGAAGGATGACTTCAAAGTCCATTCTATTGACTTTCCCAAAGGAAGTCATTGAACAGCTTGAAAAGACGGTGATTTGAACTAATGGTCTCCTCAACACTTGAGATGTACCAAGCTTTTATGTGCCTTTTCTAATATTTCTCTTGTTATGCATTGAGTAACAAATGATACATCATTTACTAAATATTATATTTAAACTTTTGCTGGGGATTTAGCTCAGTGGCATAAGCACCTGCCTTGCAAGCGTGCGGTCCTGAGTTCGATCCCCAGTACTGGTAAAAAAAAAAAAAAGTAAAAATCTTCCCAGGCTCTATATTTAAACTTTTTATGGAATTTAAAAAATACAGAGTGAGGCTGTTAGATTCTGAAAAGGGCATCACTAAGTTCTTTAAATGAGAAAATCAGTGATTTCACCAACTTAAAAAAGATGCATAGAGAAGCCCACCTCTGTACACAAAGACTTAAGTTCTTTCCTTGAAAGACACTAGTTATAAAAAGATACCATACAAATTTCAGGTAGATACTGATACCCAAAGGGTTGGGAATAAATGGCTGCTTCTTGCCTCATTCTTTCATTCAATGTCATGGTGTGCAAAGTTATTTTGTTTTAGCCTTTGGCTGTAAAATGCGCTATTGTGCTTGCCTGCGAATGGAGAGATTCCAATGAAGTTTGGAAGCACATAGCATTTCTGATTTTTGAAACCTTTCTCCTTGTGCATCTGTTATTGGTTATTATAACTTCAAGATACTATAAATCACTAGCATCTTTTACAAATGAAGAGTAGATTTTTGCATACTGTGGCTCAGCCAGGCACTCTCATTAGTGGATGTACATTGGGCCTCTCTTGCAAAAACATGTTCCTGCTAGTATCCCTACAGAAGGCTGTATGTTCACACACATGCAAAATTAGGAGAGGGAACACTCCCTTCTTCTTTGTGTATCTCTTTGATCTTTTGTTGTTTTGCTGCTTGTGTCCATATGGAAATGTTAGCAACCAGCAGGCAATCCCTTTCCATTAGGAGGCCTCATCCCTTCTAAGCCCTGTTATTTCTTATTTGTGTTGGTCTCCAACAGGATGCCAAGGTTCCAGGGGGACACACCTCATTGGGTTCAAATGCTCAAATTGCTTTAAATAGTGATCAAAGCTTAGATGTATATTTAAGTACCTTTTTATGTCTGAGTTTTCCTATTTATGTCTGGCTGAAACCTTGGGAGTCTCAAGAGAACACAGTTGTGACCTGTAGGATTGGACAACCTCTAAGATTGGGCAGGCAGGTCATAATACTGTCAGTATTAAGCTTTCTTTCAATGCAGCTTTCTCTGCTGACTTCCCTCATGGGCTTTATAGGGTCGGAATACGTATAGCATACACACAGGCATGACCTCATCTAATAAAATGTTTTTAAAATTTCCAAACCCTAAAAAAGCTTCATTTGTGCACAGTGGTTTATATTCATTCCTGAATTTTCTTCCTGTGCATAGTACCCGATAACTCTAGTCCTGGAAATTCCCCTTTTTTATTATTACTGCAAAATACCAAAGATATGAGAACATAGAAATATGTGCTTACTAAGAGAGCTTTCTTTTTTTAAAGCTGTGTGAAGCTCCTCTTTGGGGGAGATTAAATAAAGTCTGTGCTTTCCCATTTCCCAAGTCTATCTCCACACATCAAACAAATGCACTTCCATCCAAAACTCATCTCCCCTCATGCCCACACTCAAATATCTTGTTTTATGTGGGTCGACTAAAGTCTTTTTCTGATTTTCTTCTCCATCTGTTCTTTGAATAAATATGCATCCTAAGAAAAAGGAGGACCTAAAGGATCAAGTTTTGTTCCTGTAGTTGGGAATGCTTTCAAAAGACCACACCACACTGGGCCATTTGGTCAAATGAGGTTCTGTTTACTTCTAATAGCACTTAATTACCTCCCACTTGCTTCTCAGACTCTTTCACTTCTTAGTTTGCACAACTCAGCTAGTATGATGTCCAAGTTTTTTTTTTTTATTTTAAAAAATTTTTTTTTTTAAAGACCAGGTGTGTGTGCTGGGAGAGCTGTTGGCTTTGGCTGTGTCTCTGTCTGACCAAGGTTAGCAGTCTTTTCAGGTGACCAAATTGGTTGTGCCAGGTGTCTGGAATTGTAGAAACCAAATAACCACAGACATAGTGTTTAACAATTGTTGTTTAGTTGCAGTAGATATAGTGCCTTACTATCCTTTTTCTGTAGGTGAATTATTACCTCCATGCTAAGATGTCGTTATCCTGATTAACCAGCTTTTGTGTTTGTTTTCTTTACCACAATATAAGTTTGTGTGTTGGTTTATTTGGTTTTAGTAAAGGGCCAGGTTGTGAATGATGTAGACTTTGCAGGCCAAGAGCACAACTGAAGACTTTATATAGATACTTCTATGAAGAAAAAGAAAACTCTCACCCTACTACCCTCATGTTTGCATGCTGGTTTCCAGGGTGATGATGTTTGGGGTGACTACCAGGGAGGAGTCTAGCACCATCAGTGGAGAAGCACTAGGCACACCTGGCCAGCCACTGTCCTTGCAGTGCTCTGGTACTGTGGCGTTTCCTGCAGGCCACGAAAAAACAGTCATTGCCTTGACGGTTTTGTATTGCTTATCTGTGGTTAAATAGATAGTTAGATTTTGATGACTCAAATTTACATCTTTGGTCTGAGCTTCAGCTATCTGTTGTATATTTCCTCTTAGTCACTTGGCAGGCACTTTAAAGAAAAGGTTTTCCAAACTGAGCTCATGGTTACCTTCCTCCCTCTATTCCCTCTTCCTATAAATAGCACCATAACTTACCCTGATGCCCAAGTCAAAAAACTCACACTCAATTTTCTTGCTTTTTTCCCCTCTGTTTCCGTTCCTTGTATTGTGTAACCCCTGGATTAGAAGCAATTTAATGGCCAGAATGGATCTGGTTAATATTTATGTTTCTAGTTCTCAGTAGAGTACCTAACAAAGAGAAGGGTGGGATTTTAATCTGTTGTGGATTTAATCTGTCCACAAACAATCTGGTGAATCCTAGATTATTTTATTCCTCTGCTCAAAAGTTTTCAATGATTTCTCATTACATAGAGAATAAATGTAAACTATTTGGCAGATTTTGCAAACCCCTTCCTGTTTTGGGTCTACATGGCCTGCAGACAAACCACACAGAACTATACTGAGTGCCCATCTCATTCTTCTTTCCTTTCATCCAGAAGTTTGGATAAGCAGTGAGTTACAAATAGGGAAAGATAATGATAACTTGTTAAAGGATAAGAAATGGTATCACTGTATTATTTAGAAAATCTGAACAAGGCCTGGTGGCAATGGTACCAAGAAAGAATGTAATGTTAATGAAATTAGTATTTGGATATAAGCAATGTATTGTATAATGTATTCATCATGTAACTAGGCAGCACTATCTATAATCAAGATATGGAATAAAGCTAAGTTTCCATCAGTAGATAATGAAGTATGCTAGATATGACCAAAATGGAATCCTATTCAATCTTAAGGAAGAAAATTCTGATATCCACACAAACATGGATGGATTTGGAGAACCTATGTTAAGTAGAATAAGCCAGTGCTATAGTTTGAATATGGTTTTTCCCTACCAGAACTCATCTGAGGAACATAAAAGTGTTGAGAGGAAGTAGGGCCTTTGGGGGCATTTGGTTCATGTAGGAATCATCCCCTTGGTCAAGGTTAATGCTTGCTCTGAGGGAATGATTTAGGTCCAGGACTGGGTTAACTCCTGAGGGAGGCTTGTTACTAGGCAAGGTTTTTCTTGCTTTTTCTCTTTGTATTTAACTGCTTCCACCCCTTCTGCTTGTTCCCAGCATCCTGATGCAGTGAGAGGGCCCTCACCACCTGACAGCACCACGCTATTTGGACTTTCCAACCACCAGAATTCAAGCTAAATAAACGTCTTTGTAACTTCCAAACATGAGGTATTCTGTTATAGCCACACAGAACTAAGTCAGACAAACATTGATTTATCTCACTTACATGTGGAATCTATGATAGTTGGACTCATAGAAGTAGAAAGTAGGCTGGTGATTTCTACAAATGTGGTAGTGGTCATGGTTATTGAGGAGATATTAGTCAGAGGATACAAAATTTCTATTCAATGAGAGAAACAAGTTCATGAAATCAGTTGTACAGCATGGTATTGTGCAACCTTAGTATCAAAATACTGTACGCTTGAAAATTGTGAGTGGATTATAGCATTTGCACCACTAGAAGTGACAGGTTATTGCTCACATTAGCTTTCTATTGTGACAGAACACAATTTAAAAGATCAAAAACTTGTTTGCTTATGGGTTTAGAAACTTCTACCATGGTTTGTTGGCCTAGTTGCCTCTGGGTCTGTGGCAGAGATATCCAACATGGTGGGAGTGTGTGGAAGAGGAAACCTATTAGGCAGTGAGGGGGACTGGGCTTCCCAACTTCAAGATCACACCTCCTTAATCTGTCTCCCACTAAACACCAGCTTCAAAATGTTCTACCACCTCCCAGTGGCACCACAGACAGGGGACCAAGCCTTTAACACATGAGCCTTTGGGGAATCTTTAAGATCCAAACTATAATAAATTTTTAAGTATATGATCTATTAATTAACTTAATTTAACTCTTCTACAATGTAACCATATAACTAAGCATCATGTTGTATGCTGTAAATACATACAGTTTTTGTCAAATAGAAACAAATACATTTTTTAAAAAGGGAAAGTTATTGGCCAGGGATTTAACTCAGGGGCACAAGTGCCTGCTTGTGTGAGGTCCTGAGTTCAATTCCCAGTACAAAAAAAAAAAAAAAAAAAAAAAAAGATTTACTGATGAACCAGTAAAAAAGGAAAAATTAGGCATCATTAAAAACCTGTAACATACAGTGATGAAGGGATTTAAGGGAAAAATATCAGCAGAGGGAAAGTCACGTACTTTCAGAGGAAGTGTTTGTTTGCATTTAATATGGTATATTAGAAAGTACCTGAGGACCCTTTATGTCAGACTTTCCAGTTGTAATCCTGGTTAAATGTGAAGGCTAGGAAGTTAGGTGAATAAGAATTATCATTGTAAATGAAGAGAATTGTAAACTAGGGAGTTTGTAGAATGCCTATTTCCATTTCTTTCCCCCTTCTTCCACCCCAGTTAAAAGGGGGTAGAAATTTTTCCAAAAATCTACTTGCAAGTTATTTTTCAGTTACATAATAGGCTATTTTGTTATGGATTAAAAACTGGTGGTCAACTTAATGCCAGCTGGATTACATCAGCTTGGTGTTGAGTGTAGATGTCCCTCAGACAAAGGACTTCAGTCTAGAACTTATGAAAAATTTAAAAAAATCAGACCCCCGAAATTCAAAGACCCAATCCAAAAATGGGTATCCGAGATGAACACACAGTTCTCAGATGAAAAAATACAAATGGCAAATAAATACATGAAAAAATTTTCATCATCATTGGTTATTGGAGAAATGCAAATCAAAACCACACTGAGATTCCATCTCACTCCAGAAAGAATGGCCAGGATCAACAAAACTACCAACAACAAATGCTGGAGAGGCTGTGGGGAAAAAGGAACTCTTCTGCACTGCTGGTGGGAGTGTAGACTGGTGCAACCACTGTGGAGGTCAGTCTGGAGATTCCTCAAAAAGCTGGGGTTGGAAGTCCCATTTGACCCAGCTATTACACTCTTAGGCATATTCCCAGAAGAACTGAAAACATCTTACCACAATGATATATGTGCACCCATGTTTATAGCTGCACAATTTGTAATAGCCAAATCTTAGAAACAACCTAAGTGCCCATCAACTGACGAATGGATTAAAAAAATGTGGTACTTTTATACAATGGAATACTACTCAGCTATAAAGAATGATCACATTGAGATATTTATAAATAAATGCATGCAACTTGAATCCATACTCATAAGTGAAATAAGTCAAACTCACATGTGTATAACCGTATAGTCTCCCTAGTGTAAGAAATGGTAAGAGTACATAAGATAAAGTGTAAAGCTAAGCCTAACTATTTCAAAGAAAGAGACATTATGGTAGCTACTGTTAATATCCAATTGTCTTGTTGTAAAGTGCTGTGTTGCTTACATTGTTCTGTTCTGATCTGCTTAGATCTGTCCTCTTTTGCTTTATTCTCTTTCAAATAAAAAAATTTCTTTCTCTGAGACACCAAAATTGCTGAATGTTTTTCAAAGTCATTCAAATGGGAATATTCTGAACATTTTGCCAGTTTCTAGTTATACTGTATGATTTTAGCAACTCTTTTGTGGTAATGTCTCCCAAGCTAAATGCCTTTTGACGCAGTGAATTTTGAAAATTTCCTGTTGTCTAAAGCAACTTACTTTCCAATTACTTTGAATCTACCAAACTCTATCAGCTTCCCAAATTATATAACTTTAAAAGCAGAGAAAAGCAGGGATGCTATATTGTAGTTCACTTAAGGACACTTTTAGGACAAAAAAAATGACTCATTCTTTTGGAATTAATTACCTATCAAACCATGATATAGTATTGTCTTTCAAAAGGAAAAAGGATCTTTCTCCCTAAACTATGAAGCTGTTAAATCACAGGTTTGATAAATTAATTGTATAATTTAAAGGGTTTCTTGGTTTTTGAAATATATGGTAGTCAGGGGTTGTACACAGAACAATTAGAATCAGGACATGGAGTTTATAATATTGTTTTTATGATGGTCACCCAGGGTTAACACACGAAAATGCAGGAAATTTATCCACAACACTAAAGACAGAATATTTCACCAAGGGTGTCCTTAATGAACTAGAATATAGCATCCCTCCTTTTCTCTGCTTTCTTGATGTTTTCCTTTGTCATCTCTTCCTCTTCTTCCTCTTTTCCTCTTGGCTCTCTCCCTCCTCCTTTAACAGAAGGGGAGAAACAGGTAGAAATAAATAAACTACAAAATTATAGACAAGTTGGACTGCTGGAATTAATAGATCTCTCCAACTAGAACTTTCTCTGAGGCTAGCATTAGAATATGGAGGGAAAGTATAAGCTTGTAGAGTTCGAAAGGTAGAAATAGTTTCCTCTGCATGGTGTTACAGAAAAGGGCATCCCTCACAAAGTTTCCCGAGTCATCACTAACAAGACAAAGTCAACTGGTACTCACTCTTCTCAGCGCAGGTGCTGACTTCTGAAGGGGTTATTGGAATTACTAAGTCCATTTCTGCCTTACACTGCCTTTGTGTTTACATCTGATAGTGTCAGTTAGGATAACACGAGGAGGAGGTAGCTTCCTAGACCTGGGGACCCTGAAATCTTGGCAGGCGCCAGTGGGCTGCACAGCCCGCGGGTGCAGGGGCTGGAGATAGGACCTCTTAAAGTTTCTTGTGCTGTCATATCTGGTGTAGGTGAAGAAGAGGGAGGGATGACAACCTCGGCATTCTCTCTTCTCTTTTTTCTGCATGTTGGTGCTCTATTGCTTTCACACACACTCTCTAAGCCAGTGGGAGGTTGAGCGACTGCATTCAAGTGACATTAAAAAAAAAACAACACAGCCAAATAAAAGGTGCCAAGCAATAGATACTACGGAGAACCCTGGAGAAGTAGTCTGTGCCTTCGGGAAGGCTGACCGCAGTGGTCCTATGCAGGACTGGTATTTCCATGGCTTACAGAGATGCTATCACAAAACCACATTTATTTCAGATGTGTCTGAAATAGGGTGTGAAATAGCATTAGGGCTGTCTCTGCTAGCATTTCTTCTACCTTGCCATAGATCCCTTTTCCACGTGTGAGGAGAGGAGGCCCTCATCAAAATTTGAGAAACCGAATTATAAAGACAATAGTTGAAATAAAGCGCAGCCCTTGCTTAAAGGCAAAGCATAAGATTTTCTGCTATTTCAGTTTACTTTTGCTTTCCTTGGGTACCCAACAAATCACATTTCCCAAAGCCTGGGAGTCTCTGAGTTAGGTGGGACCATATCATGGACTCTAGTTAGTGAAATATGAAAGTACTTCGGTGTGAACATGTCTGCTAAAATTTTATGTCATGTGTAGCCCACCGCCCTTTGGTGTTTGGGTGGAGTACTCTGTCTATGGGGTGGTAGAGTGGAAGTGCAGCGCGGTCCGGCTGAGGCTGAAAGGAAGCAGAGGCAGCCCTTGTCCTATTCCCCATGAGCTTTTTCTGTGTTATCTCTGGGGATGAAACAAGAGTCCTGATCCAAGGCATCTCCATTATTGTCAGCATTGTAGTTGCATCTAATCAAAGGGTAAAATAGTATGAATAAGGTACACATGGGAGACAAGAGAACATGGTAAAAGAAAACCAAAAACGTGTGTTGAAAATAGTGCTAGAAAAGATTCCCAGTTCTGCCTCTTATTAACTCTACTCACTTAGGATTTGGAATTTTAAACTCAGTTATCTCATAATTAAAATAAAGATAATAATTATTATGAGATAATGTATGCAAGATGTTAGCTTGATATTTGGGTTTCCTCTTCTCAAATGAATTCAATTGTAGATCTGGTGGGAAGATGTATTTACATGTCCTTGATTCATAGTAAAATCATTGCATTTGGCTTTGTCACCAATAAGCTATATGCCCTTAAGAAGGACATTTTACTTTTGTAAGCAGGAGTTTTTTTTTTTTTATGTTTAAAAGAGGAAGTAGTACCTATTTTGGGGGTTAAAGATGGAGAACCTAGCAGGTCTGTTACATATCAAGTGCTCCATACATAATGAGTCCTCCCATGTGTATAAACTGACTCTTGGGATATACTCACCTTAGTGGCATCTCCCGAGCCTGGGCCTTAACTCTTAATTAAGGTTTAGGAGAAGATTACTTTCTCAAGGCTCCATGTAGCATCAGTTTCTTTTTCTATTTTGTTGTGTGTAACGGTAAAGGTTAAGAAAGTACCACTGTCCCTCACAGCACTTAAGTTCTATCATTCAGAATGTTTAAGGACAATTCTTCAGTTCCATTTTGACTTCTACATGGAGAAATGTATGCCTCATACATCGTTGCCTCCAACTATTCAGTCACAGATATTTCTGAGTGTAATCTGTGGTTAAACTCTAGGTTGGATTTTCCTGGAGTTTTCAAGAAAGCATATATATCTTCTACCTCTGCACTTTCATGGCTTAATCTTGAAAACCTTCATAATCTGTTTTTATTCAACATGCACGTGTGCACACGCACACACACACACACCCCAAAGGGATATAAGAGGGACAGAGAACCTTCTGTCCTGATCTGCTCACAGCCTTTCTCATCCTGATTTGCTCCTGATTTTTGACAGTTGAGTTCATTTGAGAAGAGGAAACCCAAGTATCAAGCTAACATCTTGCATACATTATCTCATAATAATTCACAATACAATAAACAGCTGTTAATGAGTCTCAAAGCAGAGATATCTGGCTTTATGATTTACTCTACACAGCTAATTAAAAAAAAGCACTCTTTATCACCTCATAGAACCATCTAGCCTCTTCACATTTATGTCTTCTAGCAGTTTTTTGCGTGAACATTTTGTGAACGATGTTGGCCCACATTAGCTCATGCTCCGGACGCATTAAGCTCCTCTTAAATCCCACAACCACTTTTTCTCCCTGCTTCCTACACTTTAAGCCTTCCTTCCACTCTTAGCAGCTCCGACACCTTTCAGCTGACTGGGTCCACCTGCCAGAAATCTGGTAGAGAAAGTCATGTTAAGTTCCCAGTGACTTTATTATGCACTAAATAACTGCATAAGTTCAAGCATCTTTATCTGTAATATAACATGCAGATGGCATATTATCAGTCTTTTTAGAGTCTTTTTTTTTTTTGCTGCCTCTGGGATGGAACTCACAACCTCACGTTTATAGAGTGGGGCCTTAGCCAACTAAGCTAAACCCGGGAGCACATTATCAGTCTTTTAATGATTAGAAATTATGTCAAGAGCATTAAAGCTTCAGAACAAAATGCTAGAATGAGGAGATGTCGAGTTTAGCCGAAATAATTAATTTCTAATAGTAGGCTATATTTTAAATATTCACAAACATTTGTTGAATCAAACCATCTACATAGCACTGTGTATTACAGAAAAAAACAAAAAAATGCAACAGACACCCTTTCTGTCCTTACAGAGTTTTCAGTTCAGTGGCAGAGACATATATATGATAAGCTTTATATCATATAATTTAATTAAATAAATCGATATAACAATGGAATCACAATCAGCATAAAGGCTGTTGTATGTTTACTTTGCTTATCCAAAGTTTAGTAGATAATCATGGCTGCTTACTCCATCAAAAATAGGGTCATGCTTAATAGTGAAAACTGCTTGAAATAGTTGCTGGCACTCCATTTAGTGATCCAAAGTTTGTTTATCACAAAGGAAATAATGTTTAATTTTTTTTAGAAATGCATTAAAGTCCAACAATAATCCATTTTGAATTTCTAGGTGACGAGAGAGACTCAAGATGAAAGAATACAGTTTAGTGGCTTAAAACAGTCATTTTCCTCAGGATTTTGTGTGCATTGGGATTTTAGGAAGGACTCAGTCATGATCAGTAATACACATGTGATCATCTGGATATCTGGAGGTGGACGATGTACTTCTGTGACTATTTCCTCACTCACATGCTGGAATTTCTGTACTCCTAGCTTTCTCTCTACACAGTGTCCTTTTCCAAGGTCTTGCTACTTGGTCTGGGTGCCTCATAGCTAGGTGGTCTTAGAGTAGCGTCTTTTATCTGGAGGCTGGATTCTAAGAGATCAGGATGGAAATCCTCATTGTTTTAAAGATTGGGAAGTGTCTTAACATCACATCTGTTACACACCATTTGCCAAAACTACTAGCAGGAATTCTCTTATTGATGGAAAGAGTGTCAGAATACTGAAGACATCTTTAATATTTCCAAGCAATGTTTAGGGGTATAAAATAGGAAATCATAAAGCCTTGATTTTTATTTGCCTGATTTTTTTTCTGAGTAGGAAATAAGCAAATGATTAATCCACCTGACTGTCAAAAGTGAGACAATTCTTTGTGTGAATACCTACCTTTAAAGTCATAGAATACTTAGTATCCCTGGTCATTACAAACTGAGTGCCATTTGTGCCTTACCCTATTACTGGATATTATAAACAAGATGTAAATCATTTCAAAACTCTCCCTTGTGAAGTGGTCAGTATTCTCCTCCCTGTGAAAACCACAGGCATAATACCTTCAAATGGTGGACCCCCCCCACCCACCCAGTGAGGTGCTGGTCAGGCCACTTTTTAGTTTTACTGACATAGCGGGTAAATGATTTCTATTTCTCTCTTCTCTATCTCTGTCTTTTCCATACATTGAACACCTAGACACTTTGAGGGTCCTCTGGCCTTCTATCAATATAAGTCTTTACAGAGTTACAGGATTATATTAGGTGCATGCTATTCACAGGCAAGATATAACGTTACTATAGAAATTCAGTCATTAGTAAAAACTACTGTGCTATCCTTTCAAAAGGAAAAAGGCATTCATTATGGAAAACCAGAAATGCTGCTGAGGGAAACACATCCTGAATCACACAATTCAGATGCGGTGACTTGATCTTTTATGGATATCATTGCTAGCATTATTCATTTATACAATAGATAACATATCTATGCATTATTTTATATTACATCCTATATACCACTTGGTACTATTCAGCTTTCTCCATCACTGGGACAAAATACTTTGCAACCACAGCTTAAAGGAGGAGAACTTTAATTTCACTGATGGTCTCTGCAGGTTTGATCCATGGTTAGCAGGATTCAAGACAGAAGCCTCATGGCAGAAGGGCACAGTGTGGCAAAGCTGCTTAGTTCATGGCAGCCAGGAAGTAGAGCAGGGAGCAGTGCCACAGAGCAATGCATGGAGAGGGCCATGTCTAATGCCCAGGGTTATGTCTCCATTGCCCGTCCAGGCACAGCCAGGCATGTGCCGTATTCATTTTCTAGGTATTTCTTAATCCAGTGAAATTGACATATTAGTATCAGCCATCATAAACCACCTTTGTCCTCTTCAAACAACATGTCCTTAAACTATATTTAATCTTCAGGGATAATAGCAAGTTTATAATTCCACCTAACATGGTACAACTGTGCCATGTACAACTGTAAATAATAGCTATCCCTTCCTCAAAGCCTTAATGATTCTAGCATTTTCAAAAGTTCAAGACCAAGTTTCTTTTGTGATTCAAGGCAACCTCTTAGCTGTGAACATGCATAAAATTCAAAAACAAGTTACATAATCCCAAGGTACAAAGGCATATGGCAAAATCTTGCCTTTTATAAGGGAGGGAATGGGGGATAGAAAATAATTGGGCCAATACAACCAGAACCCAGAGGAGCAAGCATTAAGTTTTGTAGGTCTATATTTGGCATCTGGGGCACATAATGGTAAAATCTAAGTTTCAAAGGCCATGCATGGCCCCACTAATACGCACATGCCTGTTGGAGCCCACACAGCCTCTGTCCTGGACTAGCTCCACTCAGGCTGTGCAACTTTTTTCAGTTAACATTCTACATTCCTGGCATCTCCAGTCTCTAGGAGTCTCTACGCTATCTTTGGCTTCTTTCACACAACTTTACACACTGCCCTATCAGGGGTGTCTTGCCTGGTCTCCCAGGCTTTTCTTTGAAGTCTGGATGGAAGCATGCCCAAGCTCTTTCCCTCTGCATGCTGGTAAAGCCAGCACCACAGCAGGACACCAACGTCTGTTGTCGGAGGGAAAACTCCCCAGGCTGTTTGGGATGATGGCTGCCATGGCCTCTGAGTGCCTGAATGACCAAGAACAGTGAAATGAATCCTATGGTGGCAATTCCCTAGGAAGTACTTTATGAGGAGTGATTCCAGGGACTTCTTTCTCAAATAAAAGTTACAGTTTTGCACCCTTGAATCTGCCATGAGTGGCATCTTACATATTCTTGAGATTCCCTCAGTTCATTTTTCTCATTCTTGTACAAAATGCTTTATTTCTTTAGAGTAGCACTAGTCTCTTTAGCAGTCACACCTCCTTTGACCCCAACTTTACGGATAGTTCCTTCCATGTCAAAATTTGAGTTTTTTGAATTTTTCTTCTCTGTTTTTTGGCCTCACTTCTCATTTATAAAACTAGTTGAAAACAGTCAGCAGTACTCATGCCACAGCCTGAATTTTGTAAGGTCCTAAATGTCCGTCTTTAACCACAACCTCTTGAAAATAACAGGACACTGGCAATGTGTACACAAATTTTCTTCCAGATTGTTGCTTACATGGTTTCTAGTCCCAAAGGTAATGGAATCCTGTCCCCAAATAAACTTTTCAACCTAGCCTCTACTGTCTACATTCTTATCTTCCCAACTCTGCTCAGAATCACCCATAGGCTTTGCTAATTGCAATCTAAGGCTTTTGTAGATTACATTTCTAAGTTTTTCCAAATTTCTCCAGCAAACCAGTTCTAAAGGCTTCTAAATCACATGGTGAGGTCTAGTTAGAGCAATAACCCTGCTTCTCTGGTACTTTTCTTTATACCAATCAACTTTCTTTTCATTGAGACATAATGCCTGATACCCACAAATGAAAGAGGAGGAGGTTTACTTTAGCTAGAGGTTTCAGGAGATTCAGTACATGATTGTAAGTTTCCAAGGCAGAAACCTCACAGCAGAAGGATCTGGCAGAGCAAAACTCCTTAGCTCATGGTGCCTGGGAAGAGTAGCAGGAAGAACAGTGCCAAAGAGGAATGTGTGAGGGACCTTACATAACCCACAAGTTCATAGCTCCATGACCAACTCAGACATAGAGGAATGTGCTTTACTAGTGGGCAAGACATTTCTTAATCCAGTGAAATTGGCATATCAGGATTAACAGACATAGTACTATATATAGTACTTGTTAGAATTTTGATAATTATTATTTTTTAAAAAAATTTATTTAAAGAGAAAAAAAAGCAAAACAGATAAAGGGGTAGAAACAATACAGACTCTCAGAAAAAAAATAAGCAGTAAGAAATCACTAGTTGATTTCTTGTTTTGTTGTTGTTATATACTTTTAATCACCTTATATAATTCTGTTGCCTTGTTTTTGAGTTTCTCCTCATCCATGATCCATGGATCAGCTTTGGTGGAGTTGGGAGATTTTTGGAGGTATTTTGTTACTTTCTTATTTACTTTTTTTTTTTTTTGAAGGTAGCAAAATACAGCAGAACAAGACAGAACAAACCCATGTGACTGCACTGCAATAAAACTACCACAGAACCTCATAGCAGGTCACCAGGACACAAGCAATGGGCTCAATAGTACAGCCCATTTTGTTCACATTAGCTGTTCTTTCAATCAAATAGAGGAAAATGGAAGGAAATATTGAACTTATAAAAACAGAATATTGAATAAAGCAGTACCATTAATCAAAACTGAGCAAAAATAATGATAAAAATATTTGCCTTCAAAGAGATGGTAGAAGGAAATCCCCCTTACTTGCCATGCTGTATACATTCATCCTCCAAAAAGATACTCGGACTGCCGGTGCCTACTTGCTAATGGGGGGGGGGGAATGGATCAATGTCTGATTCTTAGCCCGCTCACCTGCAGGGCCCTAGCTGTTTACAGGCCGGTCAGCAGGCCGCCTTATCTCCCAGTGCCCAAAGTTCCAACATGATGCAGAGCTTAGGAGTCACTGCTAGTTCTTGCCCTGCTGTGCCAGTGGTTTGCTGGGCTACCAGCTGCTCACTAGGGAGGTGAGTAGGCCGCCTATTCTCCAGCTCCCAAAGTTCCAACATGATGTAAAGTTCAGGTATTGCTGATAGTTCCCGCCCCTGGTAATTATTAACAATGATAACAATATAAAGACATTGATCATGTTAATTATAAAGTATCTCAAGTGAAATTTAGCCTTAGGTAAAAGTGTGTAAGGGAATAGCAACTGGATTTATTAGGGAAGGGAAGGTTCATACAACAACTAACACTGTACTGCCAGGTTGAAGACTGTGTAAAATTAGGATTCAAAATGCCCTAATTAAGAACTCTATGATTAAGATGAGGATTATGGAGGTGGAAGACAATCTAGTTTGTACCTGTGTTATCTTTCTCCAACTTTGGTGTATGATTTTTTATATTAGGTTTACTGTACAATGCTTTGCATTTGAAAAATAATAATGCTTTCAGAGATAGAAACAAATTTTTGGCAGGCATTGGTATTTAAAATGTTCTCTTAAAGATGTCATTAACACCTGTATAGTGTTATAAATAAAACAACAGTGATTTAAGTGACAGGTGTGATATATTGGTTCTGCGTGGATGGGGTTGAGGATTCTCTAAGTGGGTGAGAAGATAATGAAAGACACCCTCTAAAGGACATCCATATTTCAAGGTGAGATCAAATGCAGAATTTCTGCTAATTACCCAGAGGTAAAGGAAGGAGAAAAACTGTTCTTTATTGTACTCAGCTTATTCTTGTCTTGAGAGTTATCATCAACTAAGTTATCAATAAATGTTATAGTTGTCTAAATCACATTAATATATTTACTAATTTTACCCATGGTACCAATAATTAATATTACTAATGAAATATTAGTTTAAATTGTATTAGATGAAGGCAGAAATATAATTTCATTCTTTATTCTCTGCTAGTCTCCCAAGTAACAAGTGTATGGTAATGTTGAATGAATGAATGAATGTTCTCACATTAGGAAGAATTGGCCTTTCTTATGAAAAATAAGAAAAGTAGTAAAATGGTATTAGCAAAAGTAAGGAGTTTCTTTGATAGGAAATATGAATTTTTACCTATTGCAACTGTCGATGATATACTATTTTTGTACAATTACAATTCTGAGTATAATTTATCTAACAGAAAATCCAGAATTTTTTGTATAAGCAAAATGGCCTTAAATTTCTTGCCTACATGTGCCTAATCACCGATAACTAATATTGTTATAACTGATTTTAAAGTGAGCTATTAAAATAACTGGAGGATTCATTTTCTTACAATTCAGCATGGTGAAATTGTTATAAAATTCTTGCAATTATGTACAGAAGAAAAATGCAGTATAGTGGCTGGGGAAACAGTGCATAGTTTTAACAACACCTAATATCTGGTAAATGAGATAATAGGTACTATATAAATACTGTTAGTAAATAAATGCTCAATTTTGTACTATGTCATCATGAAGATGATCCAACAGGAAAAGTCTACCAAAGTGATTTCTAAAAGAAATAAATGTTAAAATAGCATTTTAAAGTTTTATAAACTTGAAAAATACAATTACAAAATACTGCCCTAGAATAGATGGTAATGATGACTAGACAAACAAATATTGGCTAAGTAGAAGTTATATGCTTCGATTAATTGACAATTCTAATGGCTCACTTGCTAAAGTTAATATTGTAAGAAGCAGTTTTATAATATATAGGAAGCACTTACCAGAAGAGCCATTATTTAGCACTGAAATTTGTTTTTTAAAGGAAGAACTTTCTAGAAATCAGGTTCCTGGACCTCAACATTGATTGACTTTGATTCAGCTAGTTTGGGGTGAGGTTCCTAAATCCATGTTTTAGGCTGCTTCTCAGGTTGTCTCCATGCCTGTGATCTGCACTCTACATTTTGTAAAACAGTGCCCACTTTGAAGATTTAATCTCTTAAGATGAATGGGCCTGAAGTAAAGTAATTTGGGGACACATTTTACTGTTGCTTCAGGGCAATACTTTGGAGTTTGCTTTCTAACTCAATCATATTGCCCCTGAAGTCTGCTTAACCTCTCTAAAATAATTATGTCGGCTCCCTCTGAACTTATGTTCACAGGTGAGAGTGGTCTGAAAATTCCTTTCTTGTATTTCGTTATAGGATTTTCATCACTATGGCATGAATACCTTCCTTCCTTTTCTGTGCTGTGAAACAGGTTAAGTAGCATCAGAATCAACTGCATTGAAACAGTTAGCAAATGGTATAGATTATTTCTTTCCACCCAGAAATATATATCGAAATCTGGAAAATCTGGAAGCCTGGCTCATGTGATGGTGCTAGAAGGCGGGGCCTTTGGTGATTAGGTCATGAGGGGAGACCCCAAAGCAAAGGGATCAGTGGCCTATGAAAAAGATTCCTGAGAGCTTGTTTCTCCTCCTTTCCACCAGATGAGGCCACAGTGAGAGAAAGGTCATCTGTAAACCAGAAAGCAGGTCCTTACCACAGAATCTGTTGTTGCTTTGAATATGAACTCCTTCAACTCCAGAAGAGTGAGGAATGCCTCTCTTCTTTATAAGCCACTCAGTCTATGATATTCTATTACAGTCACCTAAGCTAAGACAGCACCATTCTCCTAAGAAATTGTCTTAAGATGGGACAGTAGATTACTGAGAAGTTCCTCTATTTCTTTGATTTCTATTTGAGATCTATTTTATCACTTTGAGAGTGAATTTTGCTTTTTGAGAAAATCGCACATTATAGCCATATTTTGAAATGTTTTTGTATAGAGCTCAGATAAACTTGATCTTTATTCCTTTTCTTCCATATTGATGAATGCTTTTCCCTCTTTCATATTTTATTTTTCATTTTGATTTCTTGCTTTCCCCTTTCAATTAGCTTACAGCAGAGTCATAAAGAAAGTGGCAGCAAGTTATTTAAAAGATCACTTTTTTTGAGACAGGGTCTCATTCTGTATAGCTCAGCCTAGCCTTGAACTCACTATGTAGTCCAGACCTGTTTCAAACTCAAAGTGATCTTCCTGTCATTCAGCCATCCAAGTGCTGGATCACGGGTGTGCACTATCAATGCACCTGGCAGAAGACACATTGAGAAATATGCATGCATCTTTCATTTTCTACTCCATATAATCTTGTCATGGCCTTGACAAATGAGGCTTGTAGTGTTCTGATGCATTTACAAAAAATTTATATGAGACTATAGATAAAAGAAAAAATATTTTACTAGTTGTGTGTGTTGATTAGTTTTAATCTATGACATTGATGTATCAATGCTACTTTTCAAATTTCTCCGTTTTTCTCTCCATACATATACTTATATACACATAGACATATAAATATATACATATTTTATTTATATACATAAATATATGTGTATATAAATATGTATATGTGAATATCTATATAAACATGTATATATAGTATATATGTTGTAGTCAGGGGTTGTGAGGAGAACAATTCCAATCAGGACACAGAATTTATAATATTATTTTATGATGGGAATCTGTCCACAACACTAAAGACCCAGAATATTCAGCCAAGGGCCTGGATCTCATAGCAATGCCCTGCATGAGTCCAGCTGAAGACCTAGAGCCCATGACAATGCCTCCCACAAGTCTAACTGGAGGTCTAGAGCTCATGACAAGGACTCATGCAAGTCTGTTTTGTGGATCTGCTGGGAAGACCCAAAGATCAGTGGTAGAAACCAGAAAGTCTATGCCAGTGGGATGAGGGAGCTGTGCCAGTAGGTTGGGGGTTCTACATCTGGAGCTGACAAGTCACTTTCAAAATAAGGGCCAAGGCTGCCCTGAAAAGTACCCCAGCCATCCTCAGCGACAAGGAGGTCCCGAGCTCCTCCAGTAATGAAAACAGTCAAGAAAGACAGCATGACAAGCTTCTGCTGGAGACTAGACAGCATACATCTTCCCCTCTGGAGCCAGAAAACAATGTCAATGTAAGGAGCAGAGCTCCCCAAAGTAAATCACAGCCACTCTCACTGAAAGGGCCTGAGCTCCTCTGATGATAACGGCCAGTTCCTATCTGGGAAGCTAGCATGACAAACTCCTCCAGGAGAACCAATGGCTCCAAACAGGAAACCCACAATGCCTAGCTCTTCTTCTCCATGTCTCTATTTATGCTGGTTACTTTCCTCAGGTGGGCCATCTACAGGCAGCACCATGCTGATTTAATTCAGTTGGTGTTAAATTGACCATCAGTTTTTAATCCATAACATATGTGTATATATTTATATTATATACATATATACTATATATACACATATATACTATATATAATATATACATATATTTAATTGGATTAAGATCTCAAAGGGTGAGCATGTTTACAAATTTGTGAAATTCTCCTAAGCAGCTAATCAAAGGCTGAGATGAGAAAATACAGCAGAATGAAATAAATAAGAGAGTGTCAGATGGTCATTTGTGCTCACTAAATCCTTGCTCAATCTTAAATTTTTTTAACTTATTGTTTTAAATTTTATTTAAAGAGAAAAAAAGCAAAACAGAAAAAGGGGTAGAAACAATACAGAATTTCAGAAAAAAAAAATAAGCAGCAAGAAATCACTAGTTGATAAATTACATATTGTCTTCTTAGACATAGTTGTTAAAGTTACAAAATTAAAGCATACAAAGTGGACATTCAAACAGTGGGACTACAAAGAAGTTCAATGTTCCAGTAACAACTTAGCAGCATGGTTATCAATCCTACACACTTAAAGATACATGCAGCCATATCCTCTAGAGCACTTTCTTTTCTTCTTTTTACTTTTTAAGTCCATTATCTGCTTAGTTATATCCTGTTTCAGGTTTCACAGTACCTTACTGACTTGTTTTGTTGTTGTTATATACTTTTAATCACCTTATATAATTCTGTTGCCTTGTTTTTGAGTTTCTCCTCATCCATGATCCATGGATCAGCTTTGGTGGAGTTGGGAGATTTTTGGAGGTATTTTGTTACTTTCTTATCTACTTTTCTTTTTTTTTTTGAAGGTAGCAAAATGCACCAGAACAAGACAGAAAAAACCCGTGCGACCAGTGCAGTGAAACTACCACAGAACCTCACAGCAGGTCACCAGGACAAGAGCAAAGGGCACAATAGTACAGCCCATTCTGTTCACATTAACTGTCCTTTCTATCAGGTAGAGGAAAATGGAAGGAAATATCGAACTTATAAAAACAGAATATTGAATAAAGCAGTACCATTAATCAAAACTGAGCAAAACAGTGATAAAATTATTTGCCTTCAAAGAGATGGTACAAGGAAATCCCCCTTACTTGCCACGATGCATACATTCATCCTCCCTAGAGATACTCAGACCTCCGGTGCCGACTTGCTAATGGTGGGGGGCAGGGGGATATGATGTCTGATTCTTAGCTCCCAGCTGTTTACCAGGGCAGCGAGTAGGCCGCCATTTCTCCCAGCGCCCAAAGTTCCAACAGGATGCAGAGCTCAGGAATCGCTAATAGTTCTCACCCTGGTGCCCAATCTTAAATTTTTAACCCATTAGTTAAGATTTTTTATATTAAAAGCATCAGGAATATTGTATATTGTATCTTAAGTATACTGGATATTAATCATATTTTACTTTATTTCATTATAACAGGTATAGTTCTGTTAATCATGTGGGGAACACAAATTTGGAGGAAAAAAAATATTTAAATGGTGTGTGTGTGTGTGTGTATGTGTGTGTGTGTGTGTGTGTGTGTGTAAAAAGCAAAATTTCCTCTCCTAAAGAGCTCATTTGTCGTTCTTGAGAGGTTGCTTCCTACCTGTAGGTAGCTGATGGGTTGAAAGCAGAATTTTAATAACTTTTTCCACACTTGTGGTCTTTTCTTTCCCCTTGTGGGGTGAGGTGGTGGAGGTAGTTATGCCCAGACTTGCTATGAAAATGCCCTCTGTCATAGCCAGCACAAGGTGCACTGGTAGCGCATGGTAACTAATGGATAGTGATGGGATGTATTCACACCTTGAAAATGAGGTGGTGCGTTTTCTGAATTTTGTAATAGAGTTCAGCACAATGAGAATCCCTATGGAGATGCACAGCTTGCAGCTGTGTCCCGGGAATAGCAGGTGTTGACAGAGGGCTCTGTTTCAATGTTTTGTATAGGAAATCACAGCTTTGGAGTGTGGAAGCTGGTGAGTTTCCATCAGGTATACCTGGTGGTGTTGCAGTCTCATGGAACCTATCATTCTGAGAGAATTCTGAGAGCGGGAGAATGCTTCCCTCTGATTCCAGATGACATCGCCGTCACCAACCCTGATAATTAAACGCATGAAGTGAGAACTTCTCTAAAAACACTGAAACAAGCATGACTTTGAAGGCACAGAAAAATGTTGGTGTTGTTCAGGTGGAAGATGGAAAGAGCTTTCAACCTCACAAAGTTAAAGTCAGTGTTTGGGATGAACTTAACTCCATTCAAACTCTTTAATAATTGCAGATAGTTTTGTCAATGTACTAGACACCTGAAGTTAGATGTTGCACAGGTGTCTAAAGCCAGTTGTTCCCCTGTAAGAAAAGGAGAGATTGTATTAGTATTCTAGTATAAGCTGGTTTTGGAGCCTGGTTAAATGTGAGTCAGGTTTTTAGTTTTAAATTTCTGTCAGGAAAAGTGCAAAATCTGTGACTGTTTAATGGGCCTCCTCCAATATTGCATGAAAAGTGAAGGTGACTCCATTGCCTTAGGGGTTGTGTTTTTCCATTTGGACATCCAGAGGGCCTTTTATTTCTATGGACTAAGGCAATAGCAGATGGGACTAGTCTACCTGCCCAGTTTCTCCCAGTGCCGTCTTGCTTAGGTCATGGTTCCATGGCAACTAAGCTCTTCCTCCCCTCACGAGTGAGTCACCCCTTGGCTGAGTGGATGAAGAAGCTCATGTGTTCCTGCAAGCTCTGGAGGCCTGGTCCCTAGGCACTGAGCAAAAGAGCAGGGTCAGGCTGAACTGTGATCCCGAGAGACAGATGTTGGGCTTTTAAAAAATAATTATTTCCCTTCTAATCCCTTGCTCATGCATTTTTTCTTCTTCTCTAATTTTCCCCAGTTCCTTTCATTATTCTGGAAACAGCTGCCTTCCTGATCCCCATGTTGAGGTAAGCGGAACTGTTACAGGATATGTCCCCCTGCTTTGGGGATGGTATGTCACTCTTCAAAAATGTTTTCAGGTGTTTTGCAAGCAAGATTTATAACTCACCCCCATGTAATATTTCACATAGTCTTGTGAGACGCTGTTTTCCTACCTGGCTGTAAGATTGTGGGTTTTTAAGGTGCCTAGGTAGGCTGTGAAATTGGAGTCCATTAAGATGGGTGGGAAGTGTTTTAATGGCCATGTGAATTTCATTATTGAACCTCAAGTTCCTTCAGTAGGATGTAATCAGATTTTTTAAAGTGTAACTTGTTTTCTTACCTTCCAAAGATTAAGATGAATCCTCTCTTGCCCTGCCCTGTCTACCTGAGATTTGTTCTTAGTGGGGAGCGAATTCACAGCCTAAGGCATGTTTTAGTATTTCTCTAAGTCTAGGCACTCTATTGCTTCTTTCTCTATTGTCGTAGAGTCTTGTTCAGGCATGTGTTTGAGGGCTTTATGAATTTTGCCTTAAAATCCTTAAATTGGAGTCTTAAATTCCTTTTTGGGATCACTCAGCAGCAGCCCAGCCTTTCTAGGCTGTCCAGGAAGCAGGCCCCTCCCTCTCCCTGGACCTACCACTGAGACTGCTTTGTCAGTGCATATGCTCACAGAACCACCTTGGGGTGCTACTGTGGCCTACACCACTGGAGTTTAGTTTTGGGGTTATAACAGAACCTGAGATGCCATGTTATTTTATCATTTTGAAAATAATGACCAATTCACAAATGTGGTCATCAATGAAGTTTGTAAAGAAGTGGTGAATGAGCCATGTGATCATGGCATTTTCTTTCTTCTATACTAGTTTTGAGATCTCAACTCATGCAGATGAGGAATTGGATTGGATGAGTCAGGGGTCTTGTGGCTTTTAGTTTGTCCATGAAAGACAATTAAGGGGCTTTCTGAGCAAGAGTGCTAAGATTTCAAACAGTTCCTTTCTTTTGGACCTAATGATAAGTGTAAAGGCAAAAGGGTAATTTGTTTCACTCTAAATGGGACCTATAGACTCATGACTACTAGTCCTTTGGGATACAGTAATAGGTGACGGGATTGGAACTAATGGGGGTATGAATCTGAGCTACTTGAGCCCAAAGGGCTGGCGGAACTGAAATTGCTGAGATGGTCACACTGATAGTTATTGTTTGAGTCAAGTACTTGTCACTGTGTGCCTGGGTACAAAAGAACCTGGGGAACAAAACTTGCATTCAGCACCATGATTTCTGCCACACTTCACTGAGAATGTTGGAGTCTTTCATTTTGATATGAGTGACAGGTGGTCATAAGCATGTGCTACTCAGAGAACAGATGTTTTTGGATGAGGTAACCTGAATGTCACCCAACTGAGGTTTTGGGTGTGATAAGCAGATTTCAAATATGTGTTCCTAGAATCTGGGTTTGATATATGCTGAGAAGTGAGGATAGGGAGAAAGGAACAGAATTCCCCAGAACAGAAATTCAAATAACAGAAGTGGAAAAGTCCTAGTAAAACACTGATTCATTGAATATCAAAGCACTATCAAAGCAAGAATGGTTCGAGCAGAGGAACACACATAAGTACATGGTTAAACACCTCATAATTTCCTTAGTAACCTGGACATCTGGTTTTCTAGAAAGCTGTTTGAGCAGCTGCCTGTGGTGTTGATGGAGAACAACGCTGCATGTAATTCCTTAGGCTATCAATGCCACATTTTAAGCAAATTTCAGCCAAAAAATTATTTTAGGTCATTTCAACTTGTACTTGTATAAATTATTTTCTTCTCTTCAATATTAGTTGTATTAGTTTTAGTCTACAGAACAATTGATTTTATCATGTTCCATCTTCATGTTTTTTGACCCATTAACTTAAATCAGTCACTTGACTCTTTTAAGGAATATAAATCACTTTCCACTGTCTAATTAAGGAATTGCATATTTAAAATGTAGACGACTTAGAAAACAGCTCAAAACAGCACTGTGTTCTTGGGATTTTTGTTTCTTTATTTATAGTTAATCTTTACGATTTTCACATTTATTGATCACATGATGTTTTAGTTTATATCTTGGTGTCTCCCCAATCCTTACGCAGTCATGGAAGCACTTGAGTCTAGTCTTTGTGATTGGTTTGTTGTTTAGTGCTGGGATTGGAGGTGTGAGTGCTGCACTGACCCAGAGGCAGGCAGCCAGCATACAAGATAGGGGAGGGAAGGAGGTGTGCTTTCCCCCTTTTGCACTTTTGCACTTGTTGCTTGTAGCTACCATGAATGGCTGCCTCTTAGCCATACCACCCTGCCTTGGAGCCAGGTAAGTATGGACTGAATTCTCCAAAAAAACTGTAAGATAAACAAACCTTTCTTTCATTAATTTTGGGTGTCAGGTATTTTGTCTCAACAATGAGAGAAAAGTATTCAAGGCACATGATTATAATTTATTTTAGGGCACTAAAATTGCGAGACCTGATTGATTGCAAAACTCATACAATAAGCTTATTTCTTAGAACACATTTCTCAAAGTGTCTATCATTTTGTACATGTTTAACAGGGTGTCTTATAGCTGAAGTTCATCAGCTGGATGAGGTTTGTAGTCAGGTGGGTTCGGGATTATATTGGTTATTTCTTTGTTTCATACTCCAAGGACACTGGTTTTCTTTTGCAGAATCTATGTTGAGTCAGTGTTAAATTTTCAGTGAAAAATCTATCATGGTCCTCAGCTTTGTATTGGTGAGGGCAGTTTTGAACTTAACCTAGCATCCTTGTACATAACAAACTAGGTTTTACATTTTCAAGTGTAATAATTGCTTGATTGTGACAATTTGAGAAGTTTAGAAGCTGAACTAAGTTGGCTCAGAAATTCTACACCCTAGGGTGTAGAGAACCCACCCTAGGGTAGCTTGTCATCTGGATGGTATAAATGGAAAATGAGGAAAGATGAACTCATTTCTGTTCTTTGCAGGAGCTCCCATCTTTGACTTGCACTCAGACATCATCTCTTACCTTCTAGTGCAGACTCTTTGACTTCCACCTGAGATCGTTAAGGCTTCTGTCACCAGGGTCCATCAGTCTCCAGTACAAACCTGCATGGAGTTGCAGACTTCGGACTGACACCCTAAGCCTCCAGTGTGCCAACCCCCTCTGCAGGTTTCCACATTCAACTCTGTGGCTGACGTCAGAAGCTAATCTTGTATTCCTTATACATTTATATATCTTGTGTCATGTCTGTTTCTCTAGCAAAACAGTGACTGATAGAGCAAGTGAGTTGTGCAATGAGCATTGTTTTGCTTTAGGAGTCCTAGGGACCTCTAGATCTTACTGCTTCTCCTAGAAGCTCTGTAGATTTCCAGGAAACCCCACTATACGGAATAATGATTTACATTCTCCACAGAATATATAATTTAAGAAGTTGTTTTGATTTTCTTTTTCCTGATCTGCTATTACAGTTTGTGTGTTTGTGGTTTGTGTGTTGGCACATTCTTGTTACCATTGCCTTGTGACCAAACAGCCCCTTAGTCTAGTGAGTGAAAAATAATTATGATTAAAATAAAATGTCATTTGACCAAGACTAACAGAAAGTAGAAAGAGACACTGGAAATAACATGTCATTTTAAGCTAAAATGTCCCACTTTTTAAATGTTTTCACTTTAAAATGTGGAAAAGGGTGACATTTGGTTGTCAGAGATAACATGTCAGGAACTTTTTGCATTTCTACCTTTCTGATTTTTAGTGTTGGTTATAAGATGGATTTAAAGTTCATATAGGATTTCCTAAGTTATGTTTCTTTTTTTCCACTGTATATACTTAAGTTTTCTACTGTTCAGTATATTAAACTCATAAAATAATTTTTATAATCTCAATCACCAAAGTTAGCTCAGTTTTATCTATTTTTCCATATGTGCTGCACTAAATATGGTGAGGTTGCATTAAGCTTTAACTTGATGGAATACTTCAGGATAATTCACTTCACTCATATTCCTTTCCATCTCCTCTTCCTCAGGAAGGCCAGTTATGAAATAAGTTAAATGGCATGAATCTTGCAGTCTGGAAGTCTTCAGGCTGTGAGGCACTGCTGAAATGCCCCTCCAACCCATTCCCTAAGGGGTCAGCTCTTATGCTTCCTCTGGAATTTTTCCAGTTTTAGTACCTAAAGACCTATGCTGCAGGAAATGTCACTGCCTGCAAGCTTTTTGGGGTTCATCTGTCTCCCTGTGACCGTGGCTCTTCTACTTTGTGGTGTACAGCTAGGTCCGATGGGTCGGTCACCTTGTCTGTCCTTGGGATGCTAAATGAGGATGTGAGGAGGTCATGGGTAGACAAAGATTATTCACAGCAGAAATATATTAAATGCAGCCCTTGGAGCACTTCAACCACGATGGCACATAAGTCACCAGGGACTCTTAAAATGTGGTGCTGATTAGGTCTGGACACTGGAAACTCTAGCTAAGCTGGATGTCATATTTCTAGACTGGAGAAACATGCTTACTGATTCCAGGATGTAGTCAAGGAACAGTCTGCCATTCTTGAGGGGAGATACACAAATTCTGAGTACTTAGGCATCTCAAATTGTCTAGATTGCTGCCATTTTTGAAGCTTGTTTGTTCAATGCTTTCTTGGATCCCATAAGTTTACTCCAGTATGTTTCTAGTTAGTCAATAAAAAAAGAAATAGTTCTTAAATTGTTTCTTCAATTTTTCATACCTAACGGAATCATAATCATTATGCAAATAGGTTTGTTCTATGTTTTCTACATGATATAAGGTAAATGGTAAAATAGATAGAGGAAAGTTATAGGATTGCAGAATAGACTTGTTCTTGGAACCCCAAAATAGTCTTAGAGCTAGTACAGAGCTTCAGCATGAAGCATATTAAGTACTCAAATGTTGTGAGTTGAGTAAATAATTAATCAACAAATTAAGAATAAATGAATTCTACAGTCCCCAGTATTAAAATTCATATAATTTAGAATTAAGATCTAAGAAAAATTGCCTCCCTGGGTAAATTAATATGCTTTTCATTGACAAATAAAATAGAAAAATAATTGCAACACTCTATTTTCTTGTATTTTGCCTTTATTGCAAAGAAACTTAGAATCAAAATTGCATACAATTAGTAAGAATATTACTGATACATAAAACATTTTTATTTTTTCTCTAAAGTTTATGTTTTTTTGTTCAAATTGTTTTATTTTATGTATCTTACATATTAAGAAATTTTATTTATTTATTTTGTCCTCTTCTTTTTTTTTTTTTTGAGACAGGATCTCGTGATGCAGTTCAGGCTGGCCTTGAGCTCACTTTGTAGCCCAGGCTAGTCTCGAACTCACAATGATCCTTCTGCCTCAGACTCCTGAGTGCTGGGATTACAAGCGTGAGCCGCCACACCCAGCTTTATTATGAAATTTTAAAGTTCTTTTGGATTAAGATGTTACTGAGTCTCTTCTTGAAAAACACAAAATGAGGTTTCCTAGAAGAAAGCCACTATAATAGATAACATATGGCATTGTTCAAATTAAAGATATTATTTTAAATTATCAATACTGATAAAAGAGTCCTGTACCAATACATAGGGAATGAAATCAGTTACTGGACAAATATAAATATTTTAAAAACATGTTGCAGGTAAAGAAGTTAATAGTCTTAGTTATTATAGTCTTAATATTTTAATATTATCTTTATAATTTATGATACAAAGTTCAAGAAAAAAACAATAAAACAGGTAAATGTTATATCAAATTCACAAAATAAAATATTAATAATCATATCAAAATGTGCTTCATATAATTAGTAGTAAAAGCACAGTAACTTCAAGTGACAGTGAAGGGTTTGTTTTATTCTCAAATAGACAGAGATAATTAAATAATCCTGTTTGGCAAATATTTTATGCAAAAAAGTATAACTGCTGGTTAGAACCAGGAAATGGAAATGGAACACTATTTTGAATACAATTGATAGTATAGATAAAGTATTCCTATACTTTTACTCTGACAAAGCCAATGCATTCACATCACACACACGCAAACACATGCACACACGTATATGTTTATATGATCTATTTTTAACTGTGTACATATACATGCACAATAACATACATATCTTTACACAGTCAGCATTTTGCTATATAACTGATGAGTGCTACTAATTATATATGATTTCTGTTTTCTCTGTAATGGAACATTTCTCCAATGAATGTATTATTTAAGTTAATAAAGTTATGTCTAAAAATACTAGCCAATGTGTATAAAAAGTCATTGTTATTTATTCACACTGTTCCAATACAAAACTCTCAAAATAAAAAAAATAAATAAAAAGGCTGGGATATCAGTCACTGTGAAGGCTCTGGCTTCAATCCTTAGTACTCCACAAATCAAGGAGAGAAAGAAGAGAGTTCTCTAGAGTCTTTGTGGTTATTTTAGTTATTTTTCTCAGATGTAACATTGTTGGAAATAAGTTATATGCAGCTAGCATCCTACAATGAAAACTTGATTTGAATTCATTATTAGGAGTTGAAATAGGTTCCAGAATTGAAGATGGGGGTTTATGAGTGAAGAAACCCAACAAGATGTGAATAGTTACAATTTTAATAGAAAGTGCATTTAAATTTGGAATATATTGATCATTCTGTTGCTGGGAGTATAGCTTGCACTTTAGATTAAATATAATTATGTGCATATGATTAGCAGAATATGTGAAACCAGGTTTTGTGGTAACTTGTTCTATAGGAAATTGTGAGTTTATTAATTCTAATGCATTATTAAATGCTAAATGTGAGTCTAGAAGCTTTTCATAACATGTAACTTAATTGCCTTTCAGCTATTCAGGCTATACAACATCATTCCCATTACATAAATGATGAAAATAAGAAACATATGGTTGAAGTAATTCCCTCCATTGAGTCACAACTTATTAAATAAAATGTCTCAAATCTAGACCAAAAACTTTCTAAATTTTATCGTTTTCCATTATTTAACAATAGTTTCCTATGAAAGTACACCTACACTCAAATTTGCTTATAAATGAATTATTCTTTTCTATCACTTTCAATTAGAAATATATAGAAATCTGAAATCTTCTAGCACTTTGATTTTTAAAAAATACTTATTTGACTTCATTTTTTTTCTTGTATGAAATGTATTTTAAATGATCCTAAACTCCCTATAAACATGTTAATACATTATAGTATAAATAGCATTGCAAATTATTGCTTGTGAGGTCTCTCATCATAATTTGAAAAATTTATTGCACCGATTGATAACAAAATTAATGAGCTGTCTGAAGACTGCTACTAAATCTGAGTTATGTTGTCCAGATTCACTATTCTAAAACATCAAATATAATACTAAAATATACTCAGAAGAAAGTAAAGTCTGAAAGGATAAACTATCTGTACATTATTTTGTTTTAAGTAATAATAGTAACACAGGTTACTTTATGATTTTTTATTTTTGCCAGAATCTATATTTGAATGAGTGTATGTAAAATAGCATTTCATAAACAAAACACCACAACCCATTATCTAACATGACTTTACACCAATACTGCATTGAGATATTCTGCTTATATGTTCTTATCCAAACTCAGCATCAAGAACAAAGCGAGCTAATTCTTAGGGCAGTGAAAATGCTCTGCATTGTACTGTAATGGTGGATACGTGGTGTTATACATTTGTCAAAGTTCATGAAGTGTACAGTTTAGGAGTGAATCCCACTGTAAACAGTGGGCTCTGTATGATCATGATGTGTCAGTGCAGGTGCATTAACTGTAACAAATGCACCTCTTGGGTCATGTCTGCTGGAAGTAGGGTAGGCTCTGCATGGGCAGGTACCAGAAGCCAAAAGGAAATCTCTACACTCTTTCCTCAGTTTTGCTATGAACCTTAAAGTGCTCTAAAAATAAAGTCTAGGTCTTTTAAGGGTAGTGAAAACTATTACATTTTCAAAACATGAGGAAGAACCTCTTATTTCTCTTCTAATGAAGGCATTAGATGAAGAGAGAAAAAAAGAAAAGCATATGTAAGATTTCTGTGGATTTATGGGAACTTTATGCTCCAGCCCATTTTAAAAAAAAACAGTTTGTAAAAAGTTTTTGCACACGAATGGACAATAGAAGCATTAGTGACACTAGGTGCCAAAATGGCTAAGACTTCCTCAAAAGTATTTGCTTTTTCATGCATTTATTACCTACTTGATAGGAACATCATTTTTCATTTTTGAGAACAAATATGAAAAAAATGCAAACAACCAATTACATTGGAATATTATTCATAACCAATTTTGACATTTCTTCAAATTGAAAATTCATTTTAATGAATTTACAGCTTTTAAAAGAACAAATTTTTCATATAACTCTCAAGTTAGAAACGGTAACCAGGAGAGTATATTAACAGCTTTGCAATGAAAAACCATTTAAGGAAGATTGTGGACAAAGTTCTTTACAGTCTAGCAAAGAAATATTCTTCCTACCTGATTTAGACGTTCTGGATTTTAAATCTCATATATACATGTTGGCATTTTCAGAATGAGTGGCCATCTGTTTTTAGTTAATTTTAAGATATAAGGCATTTGGTCTCCAATGCATATATTTTTTCCATTCTTTAAATTCTAGCATTAAGGATAAACTCAGGGAAATTACTACATGCTAGGAATAAAAGCAAATAATCCCAAACTTTTCTAACTCAGCCACAGAAACCTGTCACTTTAAATCTTCTTAGCACCTGGGTTCTTAGGAGAAAGGTGTTGGAGTACAGGGCCATGTAGAGTGAAGTAGTGTCCCAAGCTGCTAACTTCCTTTTGTCTGACCAAAGAACGTGCTTTCTGAGTTGAGAACCTTTTCTGGGATGACTCTGGCTAGTGATGGATGCAATGAGGATAACATACCTGTGACTGTTGCTTACTGCCATTGGTCCCTTTACCTCTGAAACTTGCCTGAGACCTGACTTTGCTTTTACTAAAGTATCATGAAGAAGCAGCAGACACACTGTTGTAACTTTTGGGGACCGTTACTTTCCTGGGCATTGGTCTTCTATAGCAGGCATTTTATGGACAGATTTCTCCCTAAAATATCATTGTTTCTTCACTTGAATTGCAGCGTTGATATCTTGCATTTATGGTTGGTTCATGTCTTGATATATATTTAACATTACTCCAAGGCAGCTTTTTGGTTTGTTTAACAATAACCATCAAAAGCAAGGTTGATTTAAAAAGATGGAAGTTTTAGCAATTGCAACAAGTAGCCATCTTAAATTTCTTTCTTTCTTTCTTTCTTTCTTTCTTTCTTTCTTTCTTTCTTTCTTTCTTTCTTCATCACACCTGACATTGAATTTATGTCTCATTCACCCTAGGAAAGTACTGCACCACTCAACTACGCCTCTAACTCTCAGTTCTTACCTTACTACCCTATCCCTAAACATGGCATGGCTGCAATAGAACGTTGGAAGACATTTTTTGCCAATAAGGAAGGCTAATAACTAACAAGTTCAAGAAATTAGGTCTTCCATTTCCTCAGTACTAACTGAATGCACAATTAGTAGCTGGAAAGGATGACATCTTTGAGTGCCAGCACTGGGTTGGGCTGTCTAGAGCACTAGACCGACTTTCTTCCTGGCTATGTGGTTCTCCAGGAAAATCTTATTGGCATTTGTGTAGGAAGAGACTTCTTTGTGGACTGGTTATTGCAGAATGTTTAATGTGCTTCATGTACTTAGGTCTCTGAAGGCATTCTGAGGATAAGGAACTTTCCTCTCACACATTTTCGATGTCCCCTATAAGACACAATGCCATTGCAGAGGGGAAAGTTTATTCTTGTAGGTTGCATTGGCCTAATTTATAAGCATTAGCACTGAATCACAATGTTATATAAACTGCTTAATATGCGATGAATCAGAACACATCGTTAGCCCTTTTGCATGAGAATTAAGCGTACTTTGTATCTGGGAGCTAGTAGTTTTTTTGTTTGTTTGTTTATTAGTACATGTTTGTAGTACTTAATATTTGCATTCCTTGTGAGGAACTGGTACATGGACATAGTGCATCTTAATTCCTTTTTTATCCACTCTCTCTTCCACTTCCCTCTATCTATCTCTTTACCTCTTTCCTCATTTTACATGTTTGAAGTACATAATGTTTCCATTTCTGGTGTGAATCTGGGACATTATGCAGCACATCTGAATTCCTTTTTCCATCCCTTTTCCCACACCTCCCTCCATCTCTTAATTCCTTTCACCTTGGGAAAGGTCTCTCCACAGCTTATTATCTACCTTTCATTTTGCTCTTTATTTGTACTTTGAGTAATAAAGTTCTATGCTGCTGTCTTTGTAACTCATGAGCCACTTCCCGCTGCACACATGCCCATCATCACCCATGGAAAGTGAGTGAGTGCCGTGTCAGGAAGGTTGTTGGGAGCCCATGAGATGTCTTCATGGTGACACTCTCTAGAACATCTGCTGTTTCTCCTTTTAAATATGTATGAGCCAGAAATCTATTCTTTAACATATACAATGATTTAGTGCAAGGATCACCACGGTTATAAATGAGTTTTAATACTTATTTAAGATCAAAATTGTGGTAGGGATATAAAGTCTAAGAAAACTATGTAATAGAGTTGACCATTAAAAGACAAAAAGCACAAGTTCTATAAGAAACATATGACTGTAAATAACTGCCTTGGGGACCTGGATTTAATCATAATCTCATCAGGCCTTGGGTTTCTGATCTACAAGATGACAGATTTCCATATTATCATGTTTAAACTTCAGCCTTTCTGTATTGTTCAGTTCATCTGTATAAAAACCAAATAATAGCAGTAACTGCTAACCTAAGCATAAGTATCTCCAGATTGCAAATTATCTACAGAGAGTGGATTACAGAAAAATGATCAACAGATTCTCATTGCCATTCTACTGCATTAATAACTATACAGAAGAAACATTCACATAAGGTTAATATGAAATTTTGGCTGAGGTAGCAATGACACTGCTTTACTTGTGGCTCACATTTCTTGCAGAAGTTACAACATGATGGTTTATGTCATGGTAATATGAATTACCGTGAATTTGTTCAGTTCTTTCTTATGTGTTGAATTGTGGTACACAATGCAGAAAACCACAAGGAGTCTAGACATTATTTAATACCATGGACTGCCAGATCACACTAGGAGCCCATTAGTTGCTTTTCAGGGGGTTTGGAGGGTGACTTAATTCAATATGGAAGACAAGTGAGGCATTATGTGAACTCTTATCTTTTTTGTGCCCCTAGTAGAATGGATTAACAGTTCTCATTCCAAGAAAGGCTGAGAAAATCCAGTGCCTGTCAATAGTATGTTTATGCTCATTTTCTTAGTTTGAATTCTTCTTGATGTAGTTAATGAGTTCTGAGGATGAAAGAATTTTTTACTCTTTGACCTAAGGTGGTAAAATTCCAAAGATGTTATGCATAAATTAACTTTTGTTTCCTTCTTTCAATCCCTTTTCCTACAGAGGTCCAAATTTATACCAGCCTCAGTGTTAGGGGTTTTAACAAAAAAGAGACTTAGATGTTTAAGGCTTGTACCATATACTGCAGGGAGAACACGTATTCATACAATTAATTGCAATTCAAAACAATTATTATGGTAGAAGAACAGGCAGTCATATAGAAAATAGAATATGCATTACAAATATCTAACATGCATTAGAAAAACTTTTGATCTTCCATGCATGAGCAGGGAGTATTTCAGAGAAATAGTTGACTCCAGTGAAAATCTGACAGTAAAACTGGAGTTTGAATATATAGACAACAAGCAGTTGCAAAGGGTAGAGAACCCACAGGATGAAGGTGGGGAGAGTGGGAAGCCTGGTGTTGCTACTACAGGAATGATTTAAAGGGTCTGGAGCTTTGTTACCATCGGGAAGACTGAGCTAGAACTGGGTAAGTCAATATTTTTGTGTTCCACTAAAGAGAGGAGAGTCACAGTGGATCTTGCTTTCCAAGATGGAGTGCATTCATTCTTGGGGATAAATACAGACCCATCGTTGGATACCAGGCACAGCCAGGCAACAGAGCATTATTTTGCTGGAACTGCAGTGAAACGCAGCAGTCTTAAATAATTTAGAAATTTGTTCTTTGATGCAAATATAAAGAACTAGCAAATTTTTTTCAAAAGTTTTAGAGGTTAAACACAAGATTTTTAAAGAAATTTCTCTAAGGAAGGGGAAAGGTAAAGTCAAATGCCCAGAGCCTCTGAAGTTCTGGCTTAGCTGTCTTTGACTATGAGGGCTTTTTTGGCACGAGAGTTCTTGAAGATTTTGTGAGCACTAAGAAATTCTCCATCTTGCTTGCAAAAACAAATAACAAAAAAGAAAATGGATGAGCTAGTTTTCACATTGGAATAAAGTTTAGCTTCTGTGAGTGCATGTGTGAGACAATCAAAAGTATTTGCTACAGAATAATTAAACGTTCTTATGGACGTTGAAAAGCTCTACCATTACAGTGCTTATGCTGCTGACAAAGCTAAGGCATAGAATAAAAGGATTCTTTGTTACTTGAAAGAAGGTCCAGGAGTTTCAAATTACTCTCTAGAAAGTGAGAATTGTTAACAGTCCTTTAGCAAGCCACCTGCCTCCACACGGAGCTTTCCACCAGCCTGAAGAGTTGATGACTAATATCCAGGCAGTTTTTTCATGCTGAAAAATGACAGTTTATATTATATTTCAGTACCATTATAAAATCACAATAGTTAAATAAAGCATTATCCTAACATGAAACCAAGACAGATATGTAACAATAAGGATTATTTTCCCTTGGGTTTCTTATTCATAACCCACATGGATATTATTTAATTTTTAATGGAGAAATTGATAATCCTTTTATTTAAAATGATAGCTTCAAAAGAATTCAGTAACAAATGTCGCATTCAGCACAAACTGAGTTCATAATTACTTAGCTTAATTGAAAATATCGATAATACAGAAGGGAACATAAAAATCATTTAACTCACTATTGTTTCTGCAAGCCACTCAGGAAGATACATTTTTTAGTTTTTAAAAATCAAGCATGTAAATTCTGGTCCTCATAAGAGGAGTCAAAAAGCCTTTGCTCATTTCTAAAGAAAAAGAATTTAGTCAGTAGGCACAATAAAGATGCTAACAAAAATTGTGCTTTCTGTTCCTACTCTAGACATTTGGAATCTCTCTGGCTTTAGAAAATTTCCTTCATTTATCAATTTCTTTTGCATCCTGGTAAAAAAGACATAAAAGTTTATCTACTTTCTGTGATCAAATATGACAGCATCCATAATTAAACATTTTATGCAAATATGAGGTGGCATTATCCTATTGGCTAGTGTTTATAAGTGGTCCCTCACAGATTATGGGGATTTTCAATTCTTCTATATCGTAAGTGGCCAGTTTTGTGCAGATAAGCTTATCATACGTTAGATGGTTATCTCCACATCCTGAAATTAGAGTTGAATTCATGTTTTTTGAAGTTTTCATCTACCTTTTTCATGATTTTCAGGTTTTCATGACTTCACAACTGAGAAAAACAAAAGCAATACAAATGAATTGCAACCACATCTATCTCCAAAATTTAGAATATAGGAGATAAACAAAGGACAGCCATATTACTATCGTTTTCACAGGACCATCACTAGCTGCTTGTGTATCTCCTGCACTCTTCCTTCCTTACCACCATGTATTTGTAGAGCTTTCCATGAGATGGTACAGGAATTTTTCAAGATACAGTCATATACTTATACCTCTCCATCATCTAAAGCAGAGATCCACAGTCTTTTTTTTTTTTCCATTAAAGGACCAGGGAGTGAGCAGCATTGCAGGCTTTCAGGCCACGAGGTTGCTGTCAGTTTGAATCAATGCTGCTAATGTAGCAGCTGCAGACAGCATGTAATTGAATGAGCATCACTGTGTTCCTATAAACGTTCATTTACAAACACAAGCTGGATGGTGGATTTGGCACACGGGCCCCGCTATAAATGACTATGTTATTTAATCATTTGTCTACTCCTGAGAACAATGTAGTTTGAGAAGACTAGAATTCATATCACCATTTTACTTTTCTTTTCAAATGCTTATAACTTTGGAAACACATTAAGTTGATGTGTGTTCACTTTTCAGACATTTTAATGCATCTACTTACTACCATTAGAATCTTGGCTTGAACAGCGTGTATATGTATGGGGCAAAATTCTGAAACATACAAAAGGGCAAACAATAAATCTCCTCAGTTACCAGCTTCTCTTCCCGGAAGCACTGTGTATCCCTTTCTTGTGCAGTCTTCCAGCTATGCCCATTAATATTTATGATTCATTCTGAAATATTTGATGAACAATGCTATTTTTTCACTGATTCTTGTTCTTACTGTGTTTTTTTGTGGGGGGGGAGGTGCAATATTTGGTAGTTTCTTATTTTTAGACCAACATGAAAATTATAGATGTATGTAATGCAACATGATACTTTGATATTTGTATAAATTGTGGAATAATTAAATCAAAATAACAAATTCATCACTTGCAAATTTAGTTTGCAGAAATATGTAAAAATTAATAGACCTTCAATTTATTCACTTTCTTATTTACATATAGCATTCATATTATTTAAAATCTTATTTGTTAAGTACCTCCTTTCTTTTAGTCTACATTTTGCTATTACACCTGGAATTAGTAAGGTTGAAAGGACAACCTTCTCTGTTTCATGTGTGTGTTGGTGTTAATAGTTCTTAATGTCATTCATACTTTCCCTTTTTATTGTCTTGTTTTTAATCAGATCTGAAAGTCTGTTTTGTGAGGGTATAACTTATTTCCTAACTGACAGATATTAAATTTTACTTCTCACATTTTATTTAATGTTTTATTTTGAGCATACTTCTTTATTATTTTTTACATTCATTCTTTTCATTCCATTGGATAGAATGATACTCTTTTATTGATTTGAAACTTACATATTCTATTCTTTAACTCCTAGTATTTTCACACATCTTTCTTTCTTTCTTTCTTTCTTTCTTTCTTTCTTTCTTTCTGCAATAAAGGGGATTGAACCTACAGTTTTGCACTGAGCTATCTTCCCAGTCCTACTACAAATTTTTAAATTTTGAGGCACGTCGTACTCAAATTTGGAATCCTCCTGCATCAACCTCCTAGTGTGCTGGAATTACAGGTATGTGCCACCAAACCTGGATGGATAAGCCCTTTCTCAATTTTTTAAACTTAGTCCCTGTCTTAGTTACTTTTTAATTCTTTTTGAGACAAAATACCTGATGCCCAAAGTTGGGGCAAGAAAGGTTTACTTTTTACAGTTCTTGGAGGTTCAGTCCATACTCAGCTGGCTCCAAGGCAGGGTGGCATGGTGGGCACATTACATAATTATTTTTTCTTTTCCTCCCCGCTTTGGTAGCAAGGATACTTATGAACTGCTCTTAGTAAATCTCAAGTATAACATACATTATTTATAGTTATGCTCACCATGATATAAATTAACTCTCCAGAACTTATTCACCTAAGAATGAAAGTTTGACTAACATCTTCCCATTTTCCCCATCCCAACATTTCTGGCAAACACTACTCTCCTTTCTGCTTCTATGAGTTCAACTCTTTTAGATTCCACATATTAGTGAGATCGTAGAGTACTGGCTTAATTCACTCATCAATAATATCCTCTAGGTTCATCAACATGGCTACATATGACACAATTTCTTTCTTTTAAAGGATTGAATAACATCCCACTGTATTCAGCATTGTCTTTATTCATTCATCTATTGAGGGGCACTTGAATTGTTTTACATACACTACAATAAATATGGGAATTGAGATCTTTGTATTTCTTTTTTTAAATCTCTCCTCTTTTTCTCTCCTCTATTTCTTTCGCTTTCTTCTCACTTTTCTTTCTCTTTCTCTCTGTATTTTGCTCTCTAGTTATATACCCCAAAAGATATTAGTTTCATTTTAATTTTTAAAGGAAAATCTATACTGTATTTCATAATGAACACATTCTCATCAACAAAGCCTTCCTTATTTCCAACGTTTGTTATTTCTTGACTGTAACTAGCCTCATAAGTGTTGAGGTGATAGCTATCTCATTGTGGCTCAGTTTGCATTTCTCTGATTGATTGAGGATGTTGAACACTTTTTCATAAATCTGTTGGCTATTTGTGTGCCTTCTCTGGCAAAAATACAGGCAACGAAAGAAAAGTATAAATACAGGACTAGATCACTGAAAAGTTTTCATACAGAAAAAGAAACACTCAACACAATGAAATGACAATCTGTGATATGGGAGAAAATATTTTCAAATTATGCTTATGATAAGAGGTGTGTATATGTAGGAAAAAATAAGTTACATGTTATTCTTTGTTTTCACACCACAGCAAACAGAAGGTTTCTAGGACCCCTAAAAGGTGTGGAGATTTCTACCTACTAGCAAGGGAGAAATCACCACTGCAAGGGACACAACTTTGTGTCTTCTAAGGCAATTCAGCTGCAACACCGTCTATGGGAGACAGAGTCAGATTCTACAGGTGGAGGGCTCAGGCCCCAGTGCCATCCCCTTACCCACTTCAGATGCAGGTCACTTTACCTGTATTTTGATTTGTTAGAAATTATTTTCAACAATCTCCTCTTCAGGTTTAATTTGTGTAAGCAGCTTGTAGAACTCAAAAACTTTACACCTACCAGGTTTTAATAAAGACTATTACAAAGCATAGACATAGAGATGTATAAAGAAAGTATGAGGAGGGATATGGGGCTTTTCTAATGTCTGTGGTCATGTCACCTTTTGGGAATCTCCATATATGCTGTTATCCAGAACTCTATGGGTTTCCATGGAAGCTTCATTCACATGTGCAGTAGATTACATACTAGTCTATTGGTGAGCGATGTAACTCTCAAACCTTCTCCCCTCCCTTCAAGTTGAGGGTGAGAATGAAAGTACAAACCCTATAATTGTGCCTTGGTGTGTCCCTTGATTCAGCCCCCATCTTGGACACACTTAAGGGTTACCAGCCATCAATCCACTAATCCACTCATGGATGCAATAGAAGATACATACTACTTGGATTGATTCCGAGGAGTCTACTAGGAAACATGAGATAAAACCAAATGTATGATTCACAATGTCATAAGGAGTCAATAATCAAAGCATACGAGGAACCCATTCAAGTTAGCAGGAAACTAACAAAAAAACTATTAACATGGGAAAGAAAGTTGGACAGACACAAGAAGATACGCAACTATCAAATTAATTATTTAGCCCATATTATTTTGCATACGAAGACACACACAAATGTTTAAAAAGTTATTTAGTTTATACTATTTTTCATAAGAGATGTACCATCCTCTTTGAATACAGAAACATACAGAGTCCTCGAAGGCCTTCTATACTTAGTTTAGCCAATCATTTATTTGTCTATACAATTTTGTGATGGGAGTTTTTCTACCCTTTAGCACTTTGAGTGTAGTGATTTGAATTATTTCTCATGTGCTGGGGTGTATTTTAAATCTGATTTTCACTGAATTTTGTCCTTTGTATACTATTATTCAGTCTCTATCTCTGGAATGTTTTAGAGTTTTGTTTTCAACCATTGTTCCCTTAAGTTTTACTTAGTTGTGGAGTGTTTTTCTTATTTGTTTATTCAGTGGCAGTCTATGAGCACTTTTGATAAGAAGGTGTTGCTCTGGTTCTTCACGCAATGCTGTCCAGCTGAGGAGACACGGATCCAAAGGCTCCTTCTAGGATTGTAGCTCTGGGCATGTTTTCTTTGCATCATTTTCATCCTGTCCCACTGTGGTAATTGGAATTCTTTATTATATACATTCATCTTCAAGACTGTAGCTGTGCTAACCAAATCAAAATGGTATAAAGTGAAGCAGAAATGTTACAAAACTGCTGTATTAAATTGGAAGACACCCATTTCATTTTACCAAACAATGTAATATTTATCTTAGTGAAATACTATGCTATGGTTGTTTTCCTACAGAAGGAACCATCTATCTTGATCTCTACCCTGGAATTGTCAGGAGCTTTACAATTATGTCTCTTCTTAATCTTCTTAAATTAAGTTCTTAGGCAGAACTCCATATCCCATATTTGTTTATTGTCTCAAGCTTGGGAAAAAGAGAAAAAATATTATCTTCTTATTCGTGTATTGTTCCGACATTCCCAGTGGTGTTTCTTCCCTTCTCATTTCTCATTACACAGATAAAGCAAGAAAGATTCATGGCTCAGTTGATGAGGAAGACTGACTTTCTCTGACTTCACTGCTAATAATGTTCTCAACTGTGATCTGATTGTCTCAAGACCTGAGAGAAATAAAAAGTGCTTCTCCATGAAACTATTGCTTGGAAACCCTTGGGACACTGGATAAATGGACTAATTCAGAGGAAAAAGGGTAACTGCATTATGATGTAGAGGAATCATAGAGTGAATACACGATGCTTGTTTCCTATCTCCTGAGCAAAGATGATGAGATTTTCAGATGTATTCTTGCTAATATGGAACATAAATTGAGAGGAACATGGTCTGTTGTGCTTTAAAAATTGTTTTTTCTAAATTACTTTCAGCGCAGAGCACAAAAAGTTCAAAAAGTGATTCAAAAGATTTTTAGCCATTGTGCCGAACCATCATGTGTTACTCTTGCCATACATTTAATACTGCTTAAATATTTTTCACTAAGCAATATATTCAAGGTAAATTTATTTCATATATATTTACTTCAAGTGAAAAAAATGCTTTCCATATGATTAGAAGGAGCACCGAAGAAACAGGGAATGTCTTTCATTACATTTCTTGATCAGACAAGTGGCATCATCAGTATGGAGACACTGGCCTGGAATTAGCACCCAAAGCTCTTTGGTTTAGATTTCCACTTGGAATTAAATAGGAGAAACAACCCAAGCCTTGAGGCTTCAGGCCTGATAGACAATGCTGATAAACATATAACAAAACACAAACAGAATATTAATTCCAAAAGTACCAAACTATCTCAGAAAGTAACCAAAAATTAAATCCTCTACAGTCAAATACATGAGAATTGCATATTGAGGTTGAGCTTTTGCTAAGGGGATTCATGGCTTCTTGTTTGCTTAAATATATCTATGTCCACAGAATCTTTCATGAAATATTTATTGGGCACCTACTGTCTGAGAAGTAGCAATGCTGGAGACATAGGAACAGATCTAAGATAAATCAGGCATGGACTTTAATTTATAGTGTAAGAGAGCAGAGAGGCTACGTAATATAGAATTAGACATAGAAGACAATGAATGCTACTTGACATAGTTAGAGTACAAATTAAGCTACCGTTCCATGCTTTTTTGCTACATTATTCTACACAGCTTCTAGGGTTTGGCTTTTTCTGTGATTTCACATTAAATATGCAATCAATAACAAAAGTCCTCACAGACTTTGCAGGTGTTTTGAGGGTTGTTGGAGACGGACACCAGAATATATCATGTAAGCAAACAGACTCTTAAGTTTCATATTAGAATTTCTATTATTAAAATTTACTTGGTCATACCACTATTTTGACACTCCTACAGTCCTTGTGTACAAATGCCCATTTCATCAAGATTTTTAAGATTTTTTTTTATTCTGCATCAGCAGCTTGCAAGTGAGTATAATCTCTGTATCTCTATTAAGAAAAAAAATATTGTTCTGAGCAAATAAGGAGATTCCAAGTCTTTCATTACTTTGCATAGGATCCACAAATGCTCATAGCAGACTATTTATGAAATGTGGGACATTCACAGGGCGTTGCTTTTCCATGGGGATCCAATTACTTCTATAGGAGTCCCCTTCTGCAGAGTAGGAAACATGACAGCATTTATTCGTGGAATAAAAATTGGTCATATGAAAAATGGCCCACATGAGAAGTTTTAGACTCTCAGGATATTAGGCCTTGAAATGATCATAGAGATTCTGAGCTTAACTTCTTTATGCTATAGTTGAGAAACCAAGATGTAGAAAGGTCTGCCCAAAGGCCATCTTACGAGATCAAGCAATTTATAACCTTCCCTTATAGTGCCTAAGATTTACATGCAATAAAGTGGTGGTGTGAAGTTATAATATAGGGTTTGTAGGATAAGATGTCACCCTTGAGAATCTTTTCTAAGACTTGCAAAATTTATGTGATTTTTCTATCTCCCCAGATTGATCATTTCTGACGCTTATAGTTGCAAGTCAATGCATAAGCCAAGTCCAGAGTGTTTCCATAGGAGAGGAAATATCAATTCACAAGACAGTACAGAATTTAACTTTAATTTAAAAATTGAAATAAAACTCTGCTTAGAATTAAGATTCTTCCTCCTGTAAACTTCTTCAGCACTTTGCCTGAATTTTAAAACTGCTATTGCATTTTTGCTACTTGTATGATATAATATTATTATTATATTATATAATATGTTATTGTATACTTATTACTTATATAGTATACTATATTTCCATTTCTCAAGCATGAATACTCTGAAAACAGAGACTATCTTAGTGACAGCTCTCTCCTGGTTTACCCTGGTACTTTTACTGATATATTTTCTTTATACGGGAAATAAGTGAGAGAAATGTCTGCTTGTTAAATTTTAATTTACCACTTTGTCATAGCTTAGATCTATGATGTCCCTCAAAATCTCATGTTTCAGAGCTGAGGCTTTTGAAAGGTGCTCAGGTCACAGGGTGCTATAATCATCAGTGTATTAAGTCCATCGATGAGTTCATGTATGAACGTGTTGGCAGGGCGTCAAACCTGCTGGATGTGGGCCATGGATGGCATGACCTGGAAGGATCTATTCTTGTCCCCAGCTTCTCCCTTCTCTCTTGGCTTTCTGGTTGCCATGAAATGAACAATTTCCATTGCCATGCCTGTCCACTGTGATTTTTCTGCTTTAGAGGCAGCCACCCTTGGACTGAATCTCCTGAACCATAAGCCAAATTAAGCTTTTTATTCTGCTTCCAATTGTGGGTGTCAAGCATTGTGTCCCAGTCACAGGAAAGCTGACTAATACACACTTGCTGTCTTTTAAAAAATGATGTAATAAAGGTAAAATGGAGGAGAAACTACATGTAGGTGAAGTACTATGCTTTATGGCTGATTGAAATTAGCCCTTTGTTACAGTGGAATAGCTAATAATAAATGAGCCTATGTTAGTCAACTTTTTGTTACTTAAGAAGTATCTGTGACAAATCAACTTCTGAAGAGAAAACCTTTGTTTGGGTGTGCAGGTTTGGAGATTTCATTCCATGACTATGACTCCTTTGCTTTGGGTCTGTGACTGCACCTCATGGTGGAGCAAAACCATTAACCTCTTGTTTAGGAGCAAATAAAAAAGAGGAAGAAGAAGGACTGTCCCTCTGAGGGCACAGCCCTAGTGACTGGAAGACATCCTGATAAATCCCACCTCTTAAAGTTCTGCTCCCTTTCCATGGTGCCCAGGGCTGGGGAAGAAGTCCTTTTACATATTCCAGACTGAAAGCATTGGAGGGAGTTACTTTTAAAAAATTCTGGTGATAATGGGCATTGAATATGATGCCTTCGCACTTAGCTATATCTCCATTCCTTCCTACTCTTTTTTCACTTTTATTTTGAGACAGGGTCTTTTTAAATAACTAAATTGTCAAGGTGGGCTCTGATTTGTGATCTGCTGGCCTCAGCTTCCAGCATTCTGGGATTATGGTCATGTGCCACCATGTGTGGAAGGGGACTGATCTTTCTATTCATAGCTTTGAGATGTTTTATTCTTTCCCCTGATTGAAATGTTTTATTTTTGTGATCTTTTGCTTTAAGGAACTTAATGTAGAATTCCTTATGTGGTTTTCCTGGCTTATTATTATTATTATTATGCAGTTTTCTCTTTAGACCTGATTTGCAATGTGGATTCATTTTGACTGCATCACACAGTAAGTTAGAAATGAATTTTTTTCATTGACATTGCTATTTGCTTACTGTAGGAATTATTTGAGAGGATTTTTTAATGTACAATACACAAATTCATCCTTTGGAACTTTGCTACCAGGCTGCTAACATCAATTTTGTTTCACTGAGATTGCCAGGACACTCTCAAGCATGAATAGATTCAAAAGTATTTTTTCACATTGAATCTTTGCCTGCTTTCATTTTTAATGGAAAGAGCTTAAGGCTCTTCAGGTTAAGCCCATTTACAATCAATAGCACAAAAAAATTATTAAAAAAATAAAACAATCCATTATTGATGCTGGATGATGGCATTATCTCATGTTAACATTTATAAATTCTAAGAGTTAATAATAAATCTGTAGAGTGGAGGGCATAAAATATTTAAAAAATGAATAATTGACTTGCTAGAGAATCATTCATTAAGGTTCAAGGTAATCCACCAATGTAGAAATGAGCAGGTAAATATAAAATTATAATTCTTTCCTTAGAAATTGCCTTTTGGTTGAAGAATAGAAAAGATGCAGAAAGAATGAGAGAAAAGATATTAATTTCAACTGGTTCATTTGAAAGAAAGGCATAGGTTATAACCAGTGTTTCTTTGCCGGCTTAAACTTCATTTCTGCTTTTAAGCACACGCCTCAGTCTTTTCATGTGCCATTTTGCTCTGTGGATTAGAATCCGTGTACTAGAAAGATTGCAGAAGGAGGAGAGGAGAAGTTAGTGCTTATAGGACCAAAAGGGACAGCACATGATTCTCCTTCCTGCAAATTTCTGGGGTTGATAGTGGTGAATTTTGGCTGCTACCATTGGCTCCTTATTTGGGAAGGAGAGAATATGAAGAGTATTTCAAGACCAGATCACAGTATAGAGTCGCTTCATGAGGGGTTTGGCTTTCCATAGATTCAGTTGCCTGTAGTCGGTTGTGCTAAACATACCGAATGGAAGATTTTAGAAATAAGGAATTAAAAAGATTTACCTTCTGTTACAGTATATAGTTAGTGTACATAATTTGTCAAATTAAACATTATGATAGATATGCATACGTAGATAAAACCACGGCAGAGTATATAAAGGGTTTAGTACTAGCTATGACTTCAGGCATTCGGTTATTTTGCTCACAGATAAGCAGGGATGACACTGTTTTCCATTACAGAATCTAAGTGCGCGGGAGTGCGGAGAGTAGATCCACCCTTTTCCTACCTTTGCCAGCTATTATAGAGACACTTAGAAACAACTTCTGACCAGGACTCTGAGCTTTGAAGAAATGACCCAAGTTGCAGGGTCAGGTAGAGAGTTTTTTGGCAACTCCCGCTTTGGGAGTTGCCGGCAGGGTGGTGGGGCGGCTGAAGCTGGGATTGGCATCCTTCCCAGCAGCCTGTGGGCTCCCTCCACCCTCCTCCACTCTCGCTGAGGCTTTGCTGTTTAAGTCTTCCTGCAAATTCTTTTAGTTACCCAGCTTATGATTCAGTTAGCGAGAGCCCACGTCTATTTCACCATCCTGCGTTGCCTTCATTTGTAAAATGGGGAATAAAAAATCGTATCTGTTTGATAAAACTGTTGTGAGGATTAAGATAATATGAAAAGTGCTTAGTATGGGCTTTGGCTCAAGATAGACACTTCATAAATTCTAGTTATTGGCACTTTTATCAATGTGCCAATATAGTTGTCATCAGTTAGATTCTGCCAAAAAGTGCTTTGGTGTGGATGGATTACCTGTTATTTACCTGTGTAGGTCAGTGGATGGGACCAAGTCACTGTTTGTGGTTCTTGCACTGATTTCTTTAAGGCCGTTTATCCCTCTGTGGCTGCCATGGCTTTGGATTCCTGGGCAGGATGAGGATGTGGTTCTCAAATGAACATGGCAGTTTCAGTACTTAAGAAGATGTCATTAGAGATGACAGAGTAATTTTAGAAATACCAAATCAATGTTTTAGGGCAAAGTCGAGGAAATTTTATGGTTGAGTTTATAATTATATTTCAGTGGATATGACAAAAAAAAAACACCCTTCCCTGTGGCCAGTGTGGGTAGCTTGGCTCAGGTTCCACACTTTCTGAGGCAGGAGACTGAGCCTGGGAAATGACTAGGGTGTCGCTCTACCTTCCTAGGGCCATGGGTTCATGGAAGACCCACATTCCCAGGTTGTTTCAGAGGAAGCTGAACTGTGTTTCTTCACAAATCACTCAACATTATTACAGGCTTTGTGTCCCTCCGTGAGAGATACAAACACCAGTTATTCAGAAATTAGTATTTTTCACCTAAAGTCCTTTGCATTTTCAATTAATTCTTTATACCCATGACTAACAAGGATGATTACTATTTATAAAAGGGGGGAAAATGAAGCATACAAATGTTAGGTGACTCCTCTGTGTGAGATAAATTCATGGTAAAGTCAGGAATGAAATGCTGGTTTCCTGAAACTAAGCTTAAAACATATGGGTTTTTTTTTTGATGGAAAGAAGTTATTTTCCTGTTAACTTGATGGAAATATTTTTTCTGAAGCTTTCATTTCTGAAGGTCTAATTTTAATTGATGAAATGGTGGCATTCTGTTAACTTAAAACATGCTCTTTTATGGGAAACAACATGACTTCATTTTCTTGTCCTTTCTTTTCTTCTTTCTTTCTTTCTTTCTTTCTTTCTTTCTTTCTTTCTTTCTTTCTTTCTTTCTTTCTTCCTTTTCTTTTTCCTTCATCCCACAAAACAGCTTTACATGTTCATGTGTATGTTAAGTAGTTTGCTAGTTTCTGGAAATGGCAAGTAAGGCATGGATTTCACTTAAAATGGTCTGTTTGATGCAGAATATAAGCAACCAAATAGATAATTATCATTTATCAGTTGGTATACTGATTCCATATCTATTTTTTTTATCAGCTACAAGACTAAAAACTACAAGAGAGCAGAAGTTGTCTGGTCTCTGGACATTGGCTGGTATCTAATAGGAAGGTTATGGGATAACTATGAAGTGCTCACCAGACACTCATGTATCCAGGGCTTGACCCCTTTAGAGTGATATCCAGTGGTGGGGCCAGGAATGGCAATTGGACCACGAGGGCGCTAACCTCAAAAATGAGTTCGTCTATTGATGAGTTCATGGCTATTTGACTATTTGAAGTTGGGGCCCAGTTGGAAGAAGTGGGTCACTGGAGCTATGACACACAAAGGTCTATCTTGTGCCTGGCCCCTTTCCCTGGCCTTTTTCCTCTCTCTGCTTCCTGGTTTCCACGAGGTGAGCGGCTTTCTTTCACTGTGCCCTTCTGCTATGATGCTTACACCTCTCCTCAGGCTCAGGCACTGGAGCTTTCTAACCATGGACTAAGATGTCCAAATCCAGGAGCTAAGATGAATCTTTTCTTCGGCAAGTTTCTTTTTTTTCCGATTAATTGGTGAGATGAACATCTGAGCAACACAAGGAAACATACATATGTGTAGAATTGATAAATAGGTAAAGAAGGGAAAAAGGAAAGGCAACACACCAGAATGGACACTAATTGTAGGGCTGATTGATTTCTAATTTCCATGAACCTTATCAGAGATTGTCAATGCATATGGTATTCTGTAATTCTCAGATCACATTCTATCCTAATTACGTGAATGTGTTCAGTGCTTTGCATCTTTGTTAGAAACTTGATTTTTATATGCCCCTAAGGAATGTGAGCAGGGAGCAAAAAATAAACCCTATCACAATAAAGTATATTTTGATTTTTAGGCCTATGGTAGTTTTGCTATTTATGTCAGTCTTGGATCATAATATCACACGGACAGTGTTACTGGAAGTATCTGTCCTTGGCATGACTGGTTTTGGCCAGTACCCAGATGGCATATATCACTGTTATCCATTATGTTAGCTAGTTTACATCCCTTTAGGTGAAGGGTGATTTTCAGTGATGGATGTTTTAATTCTTTGTCCAGTCGAATATTACAACTCAGCAGATCATAGTTCTCAGTCTGACATCTCCCACTGTCAGCAAATTCTTTCTGATATTCAGATGAACACATCCTCTCTTGTGCCTTTATTTTGATCTTGTATGACAATATATACCATTCCTTTAATGTTCTTTCCTTGCTTTCATAAAAATATTCCTTGAATATGTTGTTTCATGATTTTGGTTGGGTTGAGGATTGAGTCACAAATGTTTCAATTTGTGCATAATTCTTAATACATGAACTGAAAATGTAAGAAAACTTGTGATTCTTTTAAAACAATTGTTGCAGTGATTTTACAGCCTCAAATCTGGTGACAAATTTTCTTTATGAGAATATTCAAGTTTCAACATGTTCAAATGCTGTTAAGGTGCTACAGGAGTACCACTGACTCACAATTCTATATCGTATACAATACAGAGTCAAAAAAATTTTTTTTAATCTCTCATGCTACATTAACCAAATCATTAGGAAAACTGAAATAACAAAAACAAAGATGTTACAGGGTCCACAGAATTCTGACAGGGCAACAGTCAAGGAGTGATTGTCTTTAAGAAATAGCTTTACTGAAAAATAACATGGTAAAGTGGTAATTTCAAATATTCAGGACATATTAAATGTACAACCATGATTAGTGTGTTCTGTGTCGCAGGATATAAAACTAACCCCAGCTACAGAATGTTACGCTGATGCCAAAGAAAGTCAAATCCTCCTGTGATTCAATATCCTGTTATTTTCTGGTTGTACCAAAAAAATAAACAACTAATGAATGATTTCACTACTTAAAAATCACTTACACTTAAAAAAGGTGGGATTCTCTGTTTTTAAAAAATGTTTTTAGAGTGTTGAAAAACTTGCATTTGTCATATAACTGATAAAAATAGTTGCCTAGATTGAAGATATTAATCAGGCTTGGCTGTATTTTCTTCTGGTTACTCTTGTTCCAGGGAGGGCTCTTGTTCTTTTTTATTTTTATTTATTTATTGCACGTGTTTGCAGTACGTAATGTTTGCATCCCTTGTGTGGACTTGGTACATGTGCGTAACGCATTGTAATTCCTTTTTTCATCCTCGTCCCTCATTCCATTCTTCTGCCATTCTTCTATATAGCTTCTTGATGAGCCACACTGGCTCATTTTCCCCATTTCCTCTCCTTTTCTATTTTGTTCGCACTTCTTTGTCTGAAGATGCCTCTGTTTCTGCAACTATTTCTGGCTTGTTTCTGCCTTTACAGCTGACAATCTGATGAGTCTCCTCTTGCATTCTCCTTTCCTGGCCCTTACGTGGACCTGAGCTTCCTGTGCATCTCAGTGGCCGGAGGGGGTACGTGTCAGGCGGCCACAGGATACAAAGGGCCACAGGCCTTCACGAAACTGGGCAGCCTGGCTGCTGCTGGGACCCACTGTGGGGGCGATGTGTGTACCATACAAATAGAAGGGCTGATAAAAAAAATACAGTGTGAGTTTAAATAACATTTTATTACAGTACAAAACACATTGTCATGAACCTCTCTCGAAATGCACCTCCTTGATTGAAGCCTGGTTATTATTCTTGCCACTTTTTCTGAAGCAGTTTTCTAAGTCTTCTTTCATGTCTTTACGAGGTGTGAATGCTGCTGCAGACTGTCGTCTGCTGGAAAGCCAGGCTTGCACGATCGTCACGATGCGTCCCCATCCACCGTGTTCACCAGCTCAGGCACGGTGTGACTTCTGGCTCTTCCCCAAAGCCAAAATGATCATGAAAGCTAAGTGGTATGGATCTGTTTAGGACACCGAGACAGCCACAGCAGCAGATAGAGATATGAAAGAGGACTTTCAAAGCTGATCTAGAAAGCAGCAAGAATGATGGGATAAGTGGATTTGAAGAGAGAGGGGATAATTAATAATTAATTAAGAAAAATTAAATATTTATTGTATTACTGAAATACTCACTGTATTATGCCATCTTGCTTAGAGAATACTGACCAAAAGAGGGAGGAATTGTACATGTGCAGTACAGATGTTATTTTTTCCCTATGTTTTCAACTCACAGTTGGATGAATCCACAGATGTGGAACCCCTGAATAGGGGGCACTGATGGTGTATCTTTTGTTATCTTCAAAGTTCAAATTAGCTTCATTCATTTCTTCCTTGAAAAAAACCATTCCCAAAGTTTATAACTGAAAACCTAGTGCTATCAGCCAAACAGCTCAAAAATGTGAAACTGCTTTCAATCCCTGTCTAGACACCTCTGCGCCACTCTGGGTGGTCTCACATTCTACTAACGGCCCGTGGTCCGGTCTCCTTTGTCTCTATCTGCTCTCCATTTCCACTGCTGTGGTCTTTTCTGGTTTTCTCTGTGCTTCCCTGGTGCTCGAGCCCCTTAAACAGTCTTCTTTGGTCCTCTACTCAAACTGCCAGGGAAATCGCTTTTGCTATTTCGCTTGTGGTTTCCCAAAATTTCATAAATTTCTTGATACTAAAATCTAGTTTTTCCTACTTTTCTCGCATGGCTCTTTCTAAATTGTACCATACCTTAAGCTGTACCTGTTTCTCAACACACATTCTCAACTTCCAATTTTCTACTTTCAAAGCCTTCTCATCTCTTCTTACAAAGGCTTCCTTATTTTTAGCTGCTGTTTAAAGCAAGACCCATTCCTTTAGGTCTAGACTAACAATTTTCTTACAGTTGTCCCTGCCCTTTCTTCAGTTCAGGGATACTTTTCTGCAGTGAACTATTCAAGTCCTGGTTTAGGTTAGGGTCAGTATCAAATCACATGCCATCGTGAATTCATTCATTCAGTTACTGTTAATTGACTGACAGTGAGAATACAGATGCACTGCTGAAGGTTTAGCGTTTAAAAAGTTTTAGCTCTCGAAGTGTAATTAGGTAGGCAGACATTAAGCAAATTATTGCACAGCACAAATACATAATTTTTAATTATGATTATGGCCTTCAGGGGAATTTGCAGGGTATTCTGGCAGGGGATAACTAGAACTAGGTTGGAGAAGCAGGAGGCTGTGGTGCTAATGCCAGATCCTCATAGAGGGTGCTTGAATTCAAGTACTGACCTCACCCCTTGTTAGTGGAGAGACCATGTGCATGTTTTCTCGTGGGCAGCAGACCCCAACTTCCTTCCTTAAGTCACAGACATTGTAATGGTGTTTACTTGGGCCTCCTGTGTGTCAGTTTGCATCGTCTATGTCCAACTTCTTCCTTCTCTTCTTATCTCCACCGTGGTTCTCACAAATCTCTGAACCTCCCTTGCAGCTGGATCCAGGAGGTCATGAATTATGGTCCGGGCTCTGCATGGAAACCCCAGCACAAGGGAGGGATCCCTGTGCTTTCCTGCAGTGGAATGGTGAGGAGGGTTGCCACGTCCTCTGTGATGTTCATGGGTAACATAGTTTGTCACTTTGCAGTGTGAGAGCTGAGGTCCCCTGAGGACATCTCTCTGCAGGACAGTGTGGAAATGCCTACCCGTGGAAAGACAGGGCTGGGCCTGAACTGCGGTGCCTGCAGCATTGTCTGTGTGCTGTGGAGCCTCCCGGTGCACGGTGCCAAGGGAGATGATGCAGCATTTTATCCGCAGGCTGAGCTGCTGGGTGCACGCAGAGCTATGATGAAAGTGTTCAGGTTTAGCATCCTGTTTCTGCCATTTCCTGGTTATGCCAGTGTGGAAAACTGGGAACAGCCCTAACATGGTTTAAATATACCATCATCGTGGACATCTTTAGGAGGAAACAAGACAAATCTTTTGTGGCAATCCTCCTGTTGGCGTGATCCCTTCTCTGTCATTCCAGCTCCAACGTGGCCTCCAGCCAACCATGATACAGATCACAGACAGAAAGCAGCTCCTGCCCAAGGTTGCAGGCCGTGGCATGCCCTCTTTGGCAACTCTTCTGTCTTGTCACCCATTCTTTAGCTCACAGTGACCTCTGGCTGCCCTAACAGCCTTGTCATTGTCAGCCCTCTGCAGCAGTGCCCAGTGGCCTCATGTTGGCTCTGTATATAAGGCCCATTTAAATAAACTTGTGTTTATTTCCAGTTTCTATCAAGACAGTGTTCTTGGCTAGAGTTAACCTGTTGAACTAAATTGGGCTCAGGTATTAATGGGATTTATAGCTATATCACAGATCCATATAATTTTCTTGTAGCTTAATGAGAATCCTCACAAAAATTCTGAAGGACTCAGACTTGGATACAAATTCTATTTTTTACATACCTATTAGGAGCTAGCATCTAGTATAATACTTGAAAATTATTATATGCAAGGAAACTTTATGTATGTCTAAGTAATGTCTCTAAAATTATAACTATTATTATTCCTAAGGTGTAAATGAACAAGTAATAAAGCTGTGAAGTTTTCAAACAGCTAGTGAGTGAATAAGTCAAAATTCAATCTTAATTTCTGTCAACTTCCAGTCCAGTGATGTTTTTGTGCTGAGGGCAAAGTATACCCTTCAGGTATACCTTTCCGGTATACTTCAAGAGCATAAATCTGAAGCCACATTTCCTGACTTTGATACTGGCTTTGCTGCTAAGTAGGTAAGTATCCTGGGTTGAGGAATTTCATATCTCCATGTCCTAGTTTTCTAAAGCTTAAAATGAAAATTATAATAATATGCCCCCATAAGGTATGTGAGGATTAAATGAGTTGATATCTATAAATGGTTTGGTTTAGTATCAAGCATTTAATAAAAGGTCATCATAGTGTTAATAATTCCACAGAATAATGAATTGCTAGTGACAGGGTATATCTGTATCTCTAAAACAATGCTGCAGGGAATTTATCAACCAGATAATGCCTGGGTGCAGATCTTTAAGAGACATAGAACATGTTGCGTGGGAAAATGATGCAATGTTCATTCATATAGACTCATTGAAGTAGATATCTAAGTGTGGGATGTTTTAGTTATAATGTTCATTGGAGGTAAGGAAATAACTCTTTAGCAATGTGAGTTTAGCTGGCCAAATATTAGCTTGTTTTCCACAACCCTTCCAGGACCTTCCAAAGAAATTTACATGTCATTCTGAGGTACCACCTTAACCTTTTATTTATTTACGTCCATGAAAAGTTTTCTAACCTCTTTTATACTGCAAAATTATGGTTACATCAATCTTACATGCATCACTTTTGTGGTATAGACATCTAACTTAGATTATAAATATCGTGTTGTTGTAATAGGCTTTATGTTTGATGATCTAGAGGAACGTAAATGAAGCTGGGAAATGTCACATAATTCCTAGCATGTGGAGATATCTATTGTATTTGTTGCTGGTGTGGTCTAGGTTGATCCCCAAGCTAAAATTGTTGTGGTAAATCAACCCCACTTTTTGTTAGTCTGTGACATATCCTTTCTTCTGCTGAAATGTATGTCTGCACACAGGTTAGGATGTGAGGATGTTTTTGAAGGTACTGGCATCACAAAGAAGATGCCCATAGTCTGTACCCCACAAATTCTTCATCAGTGTTCAAAGTTGAGTTCGATTCAATTAAACAAACATTATTGAAAAGAATTGCACTGGAGATCCTTCTTGCAGAAATAGCGTTATATGACTAGTGATACCATAACTTATTTCTTGTTCAAACTAGAGCTATAAAGAACAATGAATTATCTCTGGAGCTGGCTTGAGGAGTTGGGTTCCTAAAGGACAAAACTGTGAGCCAACTCCAAATCTAAGCCAGGCAAACTTAAATAAAAAATATTAGGGAAAAATTAGAGAACTTCACATACAGTTTCATTTAATATCACACATTGGTATGTATAAATGTAATTAAATAACTGAAGTAGCAATTATTTTTATACTTTTTAGATCAGTAAATGGATACTTAGAAAGTTAAATAAAATATCACAGACAAAATAAACCGTCTTTTATTGCTAATGCTCACATTGATCATACCTGAATTATGCAAGGGACACATTCAAACCCAGCATGTTGCAAGTAATGGGCTTGATTTGGAATGGTGCAGGGGAGACTATGTGTTTTTGATGGTTTCTTGTGCTTTTGTATAGAACAGCAAGAATCATGAAACTGACAACTCTTTTGATTTGCTTCTATTTCATTATCCGGGACTAAGTTATTGGTAATCTAAGTAAATCCTAATTTGTCACAGGTAGAGGGATATATACTGAATCAAAGAACACTTTGGTGCCATTTAATAGCACATCTCTGTCTAATTTAGCAAGATAGATGACTAATGCAATAGTTTTAAATTTTATTTTCAAATAACATGATTGGAAATATAAATTATCTTTTTAAAATTATTTTGGGTGAATTTAAAAAAGCATAAATACCAACCTTATAATTTCTTTTATGAGGCTAAAATAGCAAACCAAAGACTAGAAATACAGCTAAAACTGATATAGAATGGAGGAGGACCTGGAATCGCAGAAATATGAATCAAGTGAAGCAAGTTATTAGGAGGGAGAAGGTAAATAAATTCAACTTATCCAAACCTGTTAGAACCACCTTTTCCCACTAGATATGAAAATAGTGTGATTCACACAGAATGAATGAATTAGTGATTGATTCAAAACCCAGATACTTATTTTTTGTTACTCTAAAGCACACGCGCGTGCACAAACACTGACTGCAAGCTGACACACACATGCTACAAGTAAAACACTTGATAGAATTTTATATAGTTTAAAAAGATTATCAAAATGAAGTTGAAAGTATGCTGCTACTTGAGGTAGCATTGATTTATTTAATCACTGATTTTTCACAGTTAATTGCAGTCTTGTCCTTTCCTCTGTTTTCTGTTGTGTGATAGGTGCTAGAGGAAACAGAGTTGTGAATATGAACCTGCCCTAGCACTCAGAATGTTTAACTTAATTTAGCCAAAAGAGAATGACCAATATAGTGGGTAAAACTTCAGATTCTTAAACAGTCTTTAAGTTCATTTTGCAAATAGTAATCCCAAACCAACAACATGACAGTATTTTATTATAGATATTCTAAATTAAAAACCTCTAATTCAAACACTCAAGGAGACTGAGGCAGGAACATCACAAGTTTACGGATAGCCTGGGCAGCTGAGAGAAACTCTGCCTCAAAATTAAAACAATTTATCCAAGGCTGGAAAAGTAGTTTGGTGTGAAGTTTCTAGGTTCAGTGCTCAGTACTGCAAAATAAATAAACAAAATAAATGAAAAACAAACAAACAAATAAATAAATAAATAAATAGATGTTTAAATAAAAAAAATCCTTCAAACTTTGAATTTCCATGGCATCCTTAGTGAGAACTACTTTTTCCATTGAAGTCTATTCTGTCCCAAAGCCTCTGACAGCCTTCTCTCCTGTGTGCCCTTTGCATCTCAGCAGCATCTTCTTAAGTGTTTCTTAATCCCCTTCCTTCCTTTCCCCCATAGGTGTTGGCATTCCTGTGCATTTGCAGTTAGTCATCCACTCTCCAGTCTGTGGACAGCTGGGCCCGCCCATCTTCTCCTTTCTCACCACACCCAAAATCCAATGCTACCTGCATGCTTTTATTTGCGTATCATTGCCTCCAGGTTTCATTCCAGGCTTGTATCCTTATCTCTTCAAACACTTTTGCTTCTTGATATTAATTACTAACAGGATAGCTCATTCATCAGAGTAGGAACAAACATACGTAAATCCAAAACTATTATCTTTCTTCAGAGAATTTTTGTTGTTCTTTATATAATGCGCATGCCAAAAATCTGGACATGATTATAGATTATTCCCTAGCTGCCAGTGCCTAATCTCTTATATCCCTCTATTCATGGACATTACAGATTATACTTATTCAAAATCCCTCCATCTGTCAACCTTTCTACAATCCAAGCACTACTGCCTGATTTTAGGTTTTTGTCATCTCTCTGTTTTAGATTATTTCCTCTTTTGGACTGTTTTTTTCTTTTGGAATATTTCTTCCTTTCTATTTGTCCTCTGGCATCTCCAAATCTGTCTTTCATGCAGTTGGTAAGAAGTTATCATTGTCATTTTTTTTCTATTTTTAAAAAACCAAACAGCAAAAAGGATAGAAATGGTATAGAATTTTTTTTAAAAAGCAGGAAATTAACACTAATTAATATAGTGCATACTGTTATGTTATAAGTAGTCATTAAGGTTACAAGATTTAGGCAAAAAACAAATGCTCAAACAGTCAAACAATGAAAGCACTAACTGTTCCTTTGGATGAACTGACACAGATTAGTTGTATAGCTATCTATCTATATAAATATAAATATACATATATGTGTATACCTATATACATATAAATATTTTCCCTTTTTGTCATTGTTCTTAATAGAAATCACATTATTTACTCTAGCATTTTGATTTTATTGGTTGCAGAATAAATCAGTATGAGTTCTTCATTCTGTCCAAAATTTTCTAAGAAGTGGCTGCATCTACTTTGTTACCCTGCCTCTTGTTGTCACCAGTCTCTCAACTATGCTCCACTGTAGAAGTCTTGGCATGCCGGTCACTTTAGTCTGCTGTGCTGGGCTAGCACTGCCCTTCCCTCTAATGTCCCTTCTCTGCCATCTTCCTGGAATTTCTCCTGATTCCTTAGGCTTGATACCAAGGGTCTCTTCTGTGAAAAAGTCCCCAGCTATTTTCTCTCTATTCTCTACTGTCTAGGCCTTTGAAACAACCATTTGATTAGAGAAGTAAACTTTTAAAGATCAATTGCTTGAGATAATAAACCAAATATCAGTAATTTTTGGTTTTAGGATCTTTTATAACATTGTCTGATCCAGGGTAGCTGAATGAATTGTAATAGGGAAGGGCACTGGGGATATTTTATCAAAACATTATGATATATTATAAAAAAGTGTAATATATTTTGGGAAATGATATATTCTATTATAGTTTCTCTATGGAAAGATAGCATAGTAAATTTTTCGTGGAGGTATTTCCCACATCTAGAGAAAATAACCCTAAAATTCATATGGAACCAGAGAAGATCCAGGAGAGCAAATGTAATCCTGGATAACAAAAGAAAGAGAGGAGGCATTACCATTCCAGATTTGAAGTTATACTGTGAAGCTACTATAATTAAAACAGCATGGTACTTGCTCAAGAATAGGCATGTGGATCAGTGGAACAGAGTAGAGGAAGCATAAATAACTCCAGGAACATTCAGTTATTTGATGTTTGACAAAGGGGGCAAAAACACAAACGGGAGGAAAGAGAGACTCTTTCATAAATGCTGTTGGGAAAACTGGATATCCATGTTCAGAAAACTGAATCTACAAATGTAACTCTCACCAGGTATTAAACTGAAATCAAAATGGATCAAAGATCCACATGTTGATACAGAAACTCTTAATCTGGGGGAAGTAAAATGGGTACAACTCTTGAATACATAGGCATAGTCAAGGAATTTCTGAACAGAACCCCAAAGGCACAAGAAAATATCAAGAATCAACAAATGGGATAATACTAAATTAAAAAGGATCTTCACAGCAATGAAAATAACCAATAGAGTGAAGAGACAACCTATAGAGTGGGAAAAAATTTGCTAGCTATTCCTTAGTCAGAGTATCAACATCTAGAATATATTAAGAACTCAACCCAAGTGTGATTCCCAGTTGTAGAAAGGGTGAGGAAGGAGGATCAGGGAAAGCTGCAGGCCAGCCTGGGCTACAGGGAGTTCAGGGCTGGCCCAACTATACAGTGAAACCCTGTCTCAAAAAAACAGGGAAAAAAAGGAACTCAAATAGTCCCCCACCAATAAATCAGTCACCCAAAAAGTAGACAATCAAAATGTATAGATACTTCTCAGAAGAAGTAAAAATGACAAGTAAAGCTGTGAAAAAATATTCACTATCACTGGCCAATACAGAAACATAAATTAAAAGAATATTGAGATTCCATTTACCCCAGAAAGAATGGTTATCATCAAGATATCAATTAATAACAAATGATGGTAAGGGTATGGAGAAAAAAAAAATACACGTTGTTGGTGGGAATGCTACCTAGTACAACAACTATGGAAATCAATGTGGAGATTCCTTAAAAAACTAAAACTAACAATCTTATTTGATCCAGCTATTGCTCATCCAGAGATCTGCCCTAAAGAGTTAATCTCATCATATTACAGGGATATGTGCATACCCATGTTTGTAGCAGCATAAATTATAATAACTAAATCTTGGAAATGTTCTATATGCCAACCAACATTGTATATTTATACATAGTAGAATGCTACTCTGCCATAAAGAAGGATAAACTTGAGGTATTTGTAGGTACATGAATGCAATTTCAAAACATATAATGGGGAGGGATCCAAGATGGCCAATTGATAGGTAGCAATATAGAGAGCCTCTCTGAAAAAACAACTCAGATGCTAGAATCTAACACCATTCTCCAGAGAATGGAGAAGACCAGACAAAAGGACAGGAATTCTCATGACCCAGGAAGAAACTGAGGAAAAAGAAAAAGACAAAAAAAAAAAGAAGCATAGAGAGACAGTTGGAGCTGGGCATGCTCCAGTCTTTGTACTGGGCACATCTTAGAGTCAGGTGACTCATGATTGAGCTGAGGTCATGGCCCTGCCAAGAGTGGGGGTTAGTGAGCTTGAGATGCTTGGCAGGAGGAGGCACTGCAACAGAGAGTGGAAATGACAAGTCGAGCTGTGCTGACTTTGGTGAGTGATGGAAACTGAATTCCCCAAAGCAGGATGAATGGCTAGACAACATACTGGATTTGGGCAGGACAGGCTTGAATCAACAACTGAGGTGGTGTCAGTTGATGGCTCCTGGCCCAAAGCAGATTGGTGAGATCTGCTTGGGCTGGGCTGTGCCCCTGGTTGGAACCCAATAGCTATGTACAAGGCTGTCCCAAACCTGTGACATCTGCAGGGAGCACACAAATGTGCTGAAGCACTCACTGGTTGACTGACTTAGGGTGAGGGACTGGACCACAGCGCCCCTGCCTGCACTTTGCAGATCAGCAGTGGACTGGGGTGTGTGTGTGGCACTTCCCTAGCCAGTGCATTGCAGGAAAACTGTAAGCAATAAAAAAGGCCTGGAGACCTCTATCACTCACCCAACTGAAAGAAACTAGAAACACGACAAGACAGAGAAACAGCAAAAGGCCTCCAACTGCTGAACCAGGGAAAGTGAGTCTAGGAGAGGTAAATGCAGAGGAGGTTGAGGGCATCAAACATGCAATATCAGACATGGCCTCATTGGAAATAAAGAAATACTTCCGTGACTGCATCAACAAATTTAAATCTGAAATTCTAACTCAGATGAAGCAAGATATAAGAAGATTAATAAAAGAAATGCTGGAAAATCCTCATGAAGACACAAATGGAAGAATGGAGGAATCCAGAGAAAGGAGAGAAGCCTTTGATGAAGAATATAAACAAAATCTAGCATACATGAAACAGATCCAAAGAGAATATCAGGAAATTAAAAATTCCATGGAAAGCTGACAAAACTTCTTAACAGAAACTAAAGACAGACTTTCAAACGTTGCAGATAGATTTGCAATGTATAATCAGGAAAGGAAAGATCTCTTAAAAATAACAAGGAACCAGGAATTAACAATAAAAAGGCTAGAAGATGACAAGAGGATTTATAACCTAAGAATAAAAAATGTGAATGAAGATGCAGCAACAAATACAAATGAAATAAAAAGGCTATTCACAGAAATAATTAAGGAAAACTTCCCAAACATAGGAAATGGAAGTGATGTTCAGATATATGAGGCATACAGAACTCCAGCCTGCTACAATCAAAACAGACCTACACCCAGACATATAATAATCAGGATCCCAGAAATCCATCACAAGAACAGAATATTAAAAGCAGTCAGAGAAAAGAAACAGATTACCTATAAAGGAAAACTCATCAAAATCACAGCGGACTTCTCGATGCAAACTATCAAATCAAGAAGAGCTTGGAGTGAAATATTCCAAACCCTGAAAGAAAATAACCTCCAATCCAGATTGATGTACCATACAAAACTGTCTCTCAAAATTAATGGAGAAACAAAAATATTTCCACGACAAAGAGGATCTGGGGAAGTTCATGACCATCCATCCAACCCTGCAAAGAATACCGAAGGACATTCTAGAGAGAGAGAGAGAAGAAAATCACCAGGATTCCAAAAACAGTGGCAGAAAGGCCTCAATGAAAGGGGCAGACAGTAGATTGAAGGAGAAAAATAAACAACAATGACAGAAAAATAGCATAGCAGAGATGAGGCAGAAAAGATTGGCTATATCATTGTTTTGTCTTGACTGATTTTATTTGAATCTGGTATGCTTGAGAATATCAAGTCTGAGAGTAGAGGCAACTACTCTGAAGATGCCAAGATTCAATAGGATACCCATTCTGGTTTGATTATTAACTGCCTTTGAAGTCCTATAATGTCTCCAATGTTTAGTTCTTATTAATAGTGTAATGCAATGCTAAGTTTAATTATACTATGCTTGATGATATAGAAAATTTTATTGAAAATAACAACAGACATCATAGTAACTACCATAGATCACCTAGTATTGTGGTTCTAGGAATTTATATTGTTGACTTGTTTTTATTTGTTTCTCCCTTTAATACAGAAAGGCTAGGTATACATGTAGAGACTTATACATGTGTAGAACTTCTAAACAGTTTATGAGAATGGATTATAGTTATTGTAAAGAAACAAAGAGAGGAAAAGAAAGTATTCTAAAGGATATAACTGCATGTATGTTTAAGTGTGTAGGATTGATAACATATTACTAAGTTTTTGTTGGATAGATGAACAGAACTGGTTGCAGTCTCACTGTTTAAAGCCACTTTGTAGGCTTTACTTTTGTAACTTGAACAGCTACTTCTAAGATGAAAATATGTAATTATCAACTAGTGATTTCTTACTGGTTATTATTAATTTGTTTTGTTTTGTGAAATTTTGTAATATTTCTACCCTCTTTCTGTTTCTTTTTTTAAATAAAAAAACATTATGAAGTGAATTAAGGCAGACACACAAGGGGAAATATTGCATGGTTTCTCTTATATATAAGTATATAAAAATATACAAATAGAGATAGATGAATAAGTAGGAACAAAATATGAAAGAAGGTGAGGAGAAGGAAAGGGGCTGGAAGAAAAAGAATGGGAGAGAAAAATGACAAAAATAGAGTTCTGTAAGTAGGAGGAGATAGAGTTCTGTAAATAGGAGGAGACAGAGTTGAAGGGAGTGGAGGGTAGGGGAAAAAAAGGAGAATTAAGATATGTTGTGTATATGGACCACAAAATAAATATGATTGTTATGTACTGAAAAATGTAGCAATAAAAAATAAGATGCTTTCAGAGACAATAGTGTTTAGTATGAGAGTTGTGTAAAGATCATTTACACAGATTTATTTTTCTAATTCTCTTCCATCTCCTTCTTTTGTTTCTTTCTTCCCTGGTTTTTCCTTTTTCTCTACATTTTGCTTTAGCTCTTTCTCTTTCTTTCATTCATTTTTCCAAGTTCACATTGAATTATTACCTCAGTATTTTTCCAGCTACTAAGCAGTGAGATTCCTTTGTAATTTCATATTGGTTGGATAACTCCTTCTTTCACATGAAAGAAAAAAGCTCATCTTGCCAGTTTTCCCTAATTGAGTGACATATCACCACAGGTGACACTACCCTAATAAAAACACAGTGAGTCAATAAGTTCATAGCTTAAGGTGACAGCATCTCAGTTAAAGTGAACAGATGGCAGAAGTGCTGCATGTCTTGCCTCATTTTGCTTGAGTGTTGACCATTTTTATGAAGTGTGGTCCTCAAAATTGTACTGTGGTATTTCAGATTTCATCATGGAAATGCCTTTTCGTTCCCATTTGAGTATTTGGTCTTGAGAACCATAGTAGCAAAGATAGTAACATAAACTCTGATAATCTGAAATTTTCAGGGGAATGATAACTGAAGAACTTCCCTGGGCTCAGTGCAACCAGTGTGTGATATGCATGCCCTCTATACAAGGCCTTCGTCTGGGGTTACAGTACATGTATCATTTTGTATGCAGACATGAGAGGTGGGGATGATGGTTTCCTTCCTGAAACAATCCCCAATTCTATTATGAATTTAAATGGAAAATCTCCACATCACGTGTATTCCTTCAGAAAAAGGAAAAGAATGCCCTTCACATTATTGGTTTGTGTGACCATTAGTCCTGATATGTCAATGTCATTGGATTAATGAAGGCCCAGCATGTTAGTGGAGCATGCATCTGTGCACCATGTATGGGTGGGTCATAAAGGGGTGACCTTAGATTCTGTACGTGGTCCCTTGTCCCTTTTTCTTTGCTGCCTGGCCATCATGAATCAAGTAATTTTATTCTACCACTGACTTCCTCCATGATGTCTCTGCTTTAGAGCCAGGCAACCATAGATTTAAGACTCTCAAACTGTGACCTATTATTAAATCCTTCCTCCTATAAATTATGGGTGTGGTTGTCTGTCATTGACAGGAAAGCTGACTAATACAGTTTGCAACTGAAATAAAATACATTTCTTAGCAAGCAAAAGGCAGAAGGGGCGTCCTGTTCTGCACAGAAGGTACTGCACCACCACCAGCAAATAGGTGATTAGGAGGGAAGTCAGGCAATTTTAAATTGTCTCTGGAAAATATTAAATACTTGCAGAGTGCTTCAGAGAAGCCTTTGATTTTGCATCAGCTGACTAGGATTCTGGTATGTAATGTATATCTCCCTTTCATCCTCTTCTCTAATTGAAAATGCCAGAGAAAAGCAGCTTATCCTATGGGAGGACCTGCATTTGTTTGATAAGTCCCTGACATTGATTTTCTCTGGTTCCAACTAATAAAAGCATGAAATGTGGTTGTCTCTATGTTCTGAAACATTCATGGACTGAATATGCAACATTGGAATGTTAAAACATATTTTTGTTGGCCTTTTCATCTAAAAATGGTTTACCTAAAACTTACCTACCAAGAATATTTTTAGTTTAATCAGTCACTTATGTGTTCTGTTCTCCAAATACTCTCATGTCTTCTTAACAAGCTACCTATTTACTTATTCAATCATTATATATTTTCTTGAGAGTCAGCAACTATTCTGGGTGCACAGGTAACATAGAACAAAATTGGAAATGGTGTCTTTCCTTTTGAATGAGATAATTCAATGGGAGAAAAAGCAATAGACTATTCCATAAGCAAACACAACACTGGAACTGGCACTGGACAACTGGACAGGAAAGAACTGTGGACAAGAAGGGGTCCACTTGCCAGGAAGTTCATAAAGCAGTCTCCAAATACCTGAACCTGGAAGTGTGGAGATTTAGGGAAGGTAATAGTTAAGCAAGTGTGTGCGTTTGGAGGGGGGTAGTATTTCAGACACTGGGAACATTTGATGGCAAATATGTGTTTTTAATCTCAGGCTCAGCATATTGACTGAATGGCCTTGGGAAAGGTTTCACATTGTACCTGGAGTTCAAGCATAACTCTAGGGCTTGCTTTAAAGACTAAATGTAAACCAACAGCATCACTAGCTCTGCTTTACTTGTCATTTATTATTTATTTATTTATTTATTTATTACGCGTGTGCAGTGCATAATGTTTGCATTCCTTGCTGGAGTTGGTACATGTACATAATACATCTTGATTCCTTTTATCTTCTCTTTTCTTTTTCCTTCCTCTCCTTTTCCTCCATCTCTTGATCCTCTCTCCATTTGCCCTCTTTTTATATGTTCTTCTGATTAATTTTGTAAACACGAGTCTCTTCCTCTATCTCCTAAGAAAAAATGACCGAGAAATCAGGAGCGGTAGCCTCTTGCCATAGGCTGTTGAGAAAAGCGTCTAGATGTGTCTGGATATGTTTTGGTCTCTTCATTGGCTTCATTGGTCACTGTTTTCTTACTTCAAATAGTGGTGTGGGTTCAGGATCTGCTGCCCCACATATGATACCTTGGCATTTGAGAAAACAGCAGAACTAGGAAAGTCACCCTTTTTATCGTCTTCCCTGAAGAGGATCTTAAGATGTTTATTCCTGAGATGACTTCTCTGTAGATGGAGGACAGTGCACCAGTACCTCTAAATACAGGGAGAAGAATCTAGACACATAGGCCTTGCTCTTTCTCCCCCACTTATTATTATTGCATCCCACCTCCTCCCGTAATCACTCTTTTCCATGACTACACACTTCTGACTCAGATCTAGCATAAAAAGTACACAGATTTCCCTCATTCTTTGGGTCTTCATTTTCTTATCAATGCTTTTATGTCATTTAAGGCATATTAATAAATAAATGTGCGTGCTTTTATCTTGTTAATCTGCCTTCTGTTACAGGGACCTCAGCTCTGAGCCTTGTGATAAGTAAGAAATCCTTTTGTGTCCTACAGAGATTTAGTGTGTTGAAGCCAGTTAGCTTATTTTGATTATTGCTTTGGTTATTGACATTTAGAGATTTAAGGTGATGGTAGATTTATGATATTAATAACTCTGCTCTCCTTGGCTCTCTGTTAGCCAGGCAGACATATATATGAATTTACAGCTTTTCTTCCTGAAAAGGCAGTCTATTTTCCAATCTCTTGAATGTAAGCTGCACTTAAAATTGCTTTGGTAAAAAGAGATGTTAGTTACCACACAGGGCGCAATAAAAGCTGGAAAAAAAAAGCAAAGCAAAAACAAACAAACAAAAAAAAAAACAAAAAAAAAAACAAAAAAAAAATCTCCTGTCTGTTTCTGGATATTTTTTGCTCCTCTGACATTACCAAGAGAACATGCCCAGGCTGGTCTGCAGGAGAAAAAGTCAAGTGGAACAAGGCCAAGTGTTCCCAGTTGTCCTTGACTGGTATCATCCTCATCAGTAACAGCTGGGTGAGTCCCAGAGGCATAGGGAACCAGTGAGCAGCAGGTCTGTCTAGCCAAGTGCCCCTGAGCCCACAAAATCACTGGCCTGGAGACTTAGGAACAAAACAGATGCTTACTCTCTAAAGCTAGTGAATCTTACGTGATTTGTGATGTGGCATTATTGTTGTAATAGAAAACAGATAAAAGGGTTAATTCTTACTTGTAAAGTTATATTTTTCATTACTGTTTTCAGTGATCCACATTTGATTTTCCAATGGAAACCAATAAAGAGACTCATATAACAGTTGCTTAACTATCAGTAACTTTTCAGAAGACACTTTATGTTCTATAAAGTGGTATACCTGTGGTCAGACATTGAAGAATTTTTTTCATAAATGTAGGAAAGAATATAGTCAGTTTGCCTGAATGTATTCCATAATGATTTATGAAGAAACTCAGATTGCCATAGGATTATGTTCTAGAAATGGAAATACTGCATGAAGGTAGCATGACCATGTGCTTTATTATGAGGGGTGCACAAAACTATGCTGATTTGAAATTTTATTGAGTATGAAGTCACGTTAGTTTTATTAGTTGTCAAGAAAGTTTCTCATATTCCTACTCTTTAGCGTCTACTCTCCTAGGCATGGAAATGGGGCTTCAGTGCCAAGTTTGACAGCTGATTCTGTATAAACACTTAATCCCAGTTCTTGGACGGAAGTGACTCAGAAAGCCAACAAATGGAAATGCCTCCTGTTATATAAGCTAGAGTATTACACACAACCAGCAAAATTGGAGTTGTATATTACTTATATCCTAGTTTATTTTCAATAAAGTTGTGAGGTCACTAAGGGACGCTTAGGTTTAACTTGTTTTTCTCAGCTACTCGCATGTATCTGGCCTTCCTGCCAGAAGTCCAAGAAGGTGGGGAAATCGCCTGACCAGGGAAGTGCTCCAGCCTTGGGAGCAAAAGTAGAAGAATGGGGTGGAGGGGAAGGAGCCATGGGGCATGTGAGCAGCCCTGCCTGTTCTCTGCCTGTTTACAGTGACACTGTCATGCTCTGCAGGTCATGGGGACTGATGATGTCAAGGTCTGTTCTTTAACCCAGCACCGCCTTACCTGTTGATGTACAGCTGTTCACAGTGTCTTTCAGTTAGTCAAACATTCAGTTCTTCTTTATGTCAGGCCTAAACATACAGTGGAATATTACACAACATTTGCTTTTGAATAAATTTTAATGGCTTGAAAAATATTTTATTTTATAGATGAAAAAAATCTGACTTTAAGACTGTGTATCTGGTGTCTTCATAATTATACTGTGTGATTGCTTAGTTATTTGTCCTGTGGAAAAAAAACCTGAAATGAAGTATGGTAGTTCTCTGCATGTAGTGACTTCATGATTTTTATATTAATGTCTTTCATTTTTTTATTTCATAATTTTAAAATGATTATGACTTCTAATTGTAAAAATCAATATAGAATTAAAATATACTGAGTGGGGAATATTTGGGATTAAGGAATATGCCTATTTATTTTTAATTCCTAAGACTCTAGCATAGGTGTTTGTTGGAAAAAAATTAAAAATACATTTGATGAAAGCAAAGGAGACCCAAAGGAGGATTCAGTATTCTGAAGAGGCCTCATGGAAAACACAAAACACCAAAGTTCTCTTAAGATGCAGCTGTAAGAAAGCAGGTAAAATTTTTTAAAACTGTTTCCACCATTCTTTTCTTAAAATCAATAGAAGGTACCTGGAATCTAGAACCATTTTTCATCAGATAGTTGTCTCTCTCTTTTTTGGGGGATTGTTTTCTTGTTGTTTAATAATATAATTTGCGTAGACAGCATCTTCCTCTATTAACACTGCCCTAAAGGCTGCACAAAACATGAGAGATTCTGAATGACAAAGAAAACCAAGGAAACTTTCATTCCTATTTTAATGAAAATCCCTTTCCTCCAGGAAGTCTTTCTCCTCTGACCACCCTAAGCACTATTCTCCTTGACTATCTTCATGACTAATAATTGTCTTTCAGCCCAACACTGGGCCAAAATCATTGTTTCTTCCACTTTCTCATTTTGGGGTGGCTCCCGTAGACAGGAATGCACAGGTGCAGAATTTTTCTATCAATGACAGCTGAGCTGTGGATTAACAAGCCTGCAGTTGCTTCTTGTGTCAGGGACTGCGCTTCAAGCTCTTTGCAGGTGTTGGCCGCCTGTCATTTTCTCAACAGGCACAGAAAGCAGGCAACTCTTCTTCCCATTTTACAGAGGGGAAAGTAAGTGGAGCAGTAGAAGAACTTGCCAAGGTCACACAGCTCATAACAGGTAGAACCTTGTGTCAAAATCCCTGCACTTAACTGCAGTCTGATAGAGCCTCTTTAATAATATTAGGAAGTGTTTAGTTAATACGTGCCCCAAATCATCTTAGATTATCAATGGAGAAAAGTCATAATATTTCTAACAAGTTGGATAGGATTGTTTGAAAGAATAATCCTACCCAAAATAAATCCTGGGTTAATGAAATTTTAGTTACTCTTTGAATTGCTCAAGAGAATATGGAAATCCGTATCTTCAGGATGCGTGTATCCCTACGTACACCTTAAGAGACCTTCTTGCACTGGAGGGAAGAGTAATCATTTCCACTGACTGCTTAATTCTGCATTTGCTCAGGCTCTTATTTTGCATATGCAGAAGATTTTAATGCTTATTTAAAAAAGCTTAAACAGCAGGGGCAACCTGTCGCTGTTTAAAGCAGAAGATAAGTTAATGGCATGTGAGGACTTTAAAGCAATCCATTGAGCAGAGAGTTTCTGCAGCTACTGAGCTGCCAGTTCTGGGGAAGACTGCCCCATAGGAACCAAGTGACACTCTGAGAAGCAGAACCTGGTGGGGGATGGCAGGCTTCTATTCTTTCTTTCAGCTTTGCCCAACTCAGATGTGTGCTCTGGGTCTAATCATTTTCCTTCTCTCTTAAATTTTCATTTCAGTCATTCTGGGGAATTAATAACTGGCCTTTCCCTGGAAAGTATTTAGCAGCCTTTCACTCAAAGGTGTTGGCCGTCCGGTTGTTATTAGTACTGGGGTATCACCATTACAGGCCAGCCCTGGCTTGCAAAGGAAAAAGCCAGCTGACCTTGCCTGACGTTATTGTAACCCTACGAGCCGGTCAGCTTGCTTTTATATCTGACCCGAATGGCCTCCTGCTACCCGATGAAACTCAGTCTTTTGACAGCTGGCCCAGGGTCATTTGGTTCAGTGCTGAAGAGGGCCCGGCGGACAGAACACTTTGAGGCCTCTGAATGATCCAGCTGGGGTGGGTCCAGGTTCCCTTTTGCGCCAAATGGAAAATGAGTTCTGTGTCCATTCTGGGGAAGTGCAGCATGGGGGAGCAGTGAGCTCTGTTCTTCTCCTTTTCCCTAAACTCATTATTGTGTCTGCACTGCTACATTTCTATTCTTGATTACCTACCACTAACCACGAGCATTTTCAGAGCCCATGCACTTTGCCTCTTGGCTTTGAACCCTTCAGCTATGACAGAAACTTTTTTATTTTTGTGTCTGCTTGGCTGAAATCTACTTCTCCGGGAGAGAAGACTGTAATTGCCTTTTGGGTGATTTCACCTCTATGGTTCTTTCCCCATTCATTTGAGGGTTCTGATAGGAACTGAAGAACCAAACCTGCTCGCTGGGCTCCATCACCATCAGAAGAGAGTTCAGTGGCAGCCGTCTGTTTATCATCTCTGGGGCCCGGTTCTGTTTTCTTTTTCCTGTAGATTGAAGTGGATGTAGCACACGATCACAGGATAACACAGTAATCCTCTTGGTCTCACACGTGTCGCTCACTAGAAAACCTTCAGAACCTGAGGGAGGCTCTTGTGCCCTTCTGCACACGGGTTAAACAGAGGGTCCCGCAAGCCACGCCTATCCCGGGGGAATTAAAAACAAATGTATACACAAGAATATTCTGGAAGATTAAGTTATTTGAAAGGCATTTTATTTTATAATCGTGGAAATACATCTGCTCTTGTTTTGCAGGCTGGTAACCAGATCTGTAACAGCCAGTAAATAATCTCCCCTTTCCTTTCTTCCTTGCTGCCCTGCCCCAGCTCCCTCAGCCTCTGCTCTTTGATGCATAGGATGGGATGGCGGGTAATCAGGCTCTGAAAATCTTCGGTTAGTGAGGGTCATTTTTCACTTATTGTTCTTCTGGCACTTTGACTTTGCTTGACTTTACATGGTTAAGGAAAGGGTGGGGGGAGGAGGTTGATGAGAAGGTCAGTCTATTGTGTAGCCTCTGGATTCTGTGTATTTGCCCTTCCAAAGTCTGTTTACACACTGGATCACTTGACATGCTGCACATTCTTCTGTAAAAAATGGCTTTGAACAGCAGTCTCTGGGCACTGGGCACCTCAAGTAATCCTGAAGTTTGAAGAGCTGAAGGAATCAAGGCAAATCAAAAAAATGAAAACACATCTACCAATGGCTTCTTTAATAGTGGTGATCACCTGAAATGACTAATTCTGTAGTTTTTCTTTTAAATAGACTAAGATTGTTATGCATAACATTGTAAATATTCTTCCTTTATAGTAATAGACTTCTTTAGGATATGTCCATTTCTGATTTATGGATTAGAATAGACAATATAATGCTAAGCTCTGCTTTTATTTGAATTAATAATGAAATGTTATAATGGACCAGTAAAGTCATCTAACCTATTATTGAAACTTCAGTTAAATTCTGCTTAAAGGGTTTAGAAAGAGAATTGAAGAACACATAAATATATTTAATATATTGTAACTAGAGACAGAATTAGTTATTCATAAAACATATCCACTCATTTGCAGATTTGAAAGTTAGGATTAATATATAGGTCACTTCTTATCCTCAAATACTATCAGTTCATCTCAGGTATTAGTATTTGAAACTTCACTGAATTCATCTTAAGCTACAGCATGTGTGAAATTCAAACAATGAAACTTTTTTCTATTATAATATGCAGATATTAAAAAAAGCTTACAGTGATAGAAGCATGCTGATTTTACTAATTACAGATAGCCAGAGATTTCTAGGCAAAATATCCCAGACAAGGAAGAAAGTTACTATTTCCAAAGCACATTTCTTTTAATCACTTAGTAAATCATATACTTCTTTGTAAAATACCTCATTGTTATATATTGTAAAATAATTCATAATTTGTAAAATAATCAAATATTTAAAAAATAATATTAAGCAGTCTAAGGGATCCAGAGACAGTAAGTCACTAGGAATTTTTTATTTCATGCTGGATTCTGGCTGTTGTTGGTGTTTTTCTGCATGATCTCATCGGTGGCTTATCTTCCAGATTTGCTTCCCTCTTGAACTGGAACGCTATCAAACAAAAGGACTTTTGTTCATTAAATCATGAGCTTTATGGTTGATATTCATTCAGACAGCAGGGTACATAGGTCTTCATTGAAGTCTTTTTATTTTTATTTTTGTTAGGTACTGAGAGTCAAACTCAGGACCTGTTTGCCAGGCAGATGCAGCACCTCTGAGCTATATCCCCAGCCCTTGAAGTGTTTTGCATTTTTATCATTTTTGTGTGTGTGTTACATTTGGATTATTTTACAGTTTACAACACTCTCTGTGTTTCTGAAAAGGTAATATTCTCCTTTACCTTTAATTTAAGTTTGGTTCTTTATATAGAGGTTTGTGTTCTACTTTTGTTACTACTTTGCCATTGATAAACTTTGAAATTAGCAGTCTCTTCCTTTGTACTTCAACCTACCTTCAATGTCACCTCAGCCTATTTGATTGGACTCATAAATTTGACTAGAATAGATACTTGCACACTGAAAGATTGAATTGCATGATTAATTTTAAGTTCAAATCTGTACCGGAATAATTATATACTTTATATTCTACAAAGTAGAAGAATGTATGAGATTGTAACGAATACGATATAGCTTCTAATTACATTTTCCTACAGTATATAGTATTTCATATTCAGATCTTAGCTATGGTAGAGAAACAACTCTAATGTTGGGGTGAGGAGGGTGGTATTATGGAATATTACAGACTTTGGGAATGGGATTTGAATTGGGGCTGAATTTCACAGAATATGCTTGTGTAATGAATATTGGTCCATAGATTTAAAGTCACTAAAGAATTGTACAGGAGAAACTGATAGGCTTCAAGCCATTGATTTGAAGTATTTTTAACAGGCTGGTCAATGGAAGTAAATGCAGAGATCTCCTTCATCTTCTAGGAGGTCTGTTTTCTTGAGGTTATGAGCAAAGTGGTCTCTGTGTGTGCACATGTGCATGCGTGAGTATTTGAGCACGAGGGTGAGGGAAGTTTGCAAAGAGCAGTTCTATCACCCAGTCCACAGGGGGATGGTAGCAGTTTTAAGAAGCTGGAAGCAGGGTAGAATTTGTTTCAGCTCCTGTCCTCAGATACAAAACTGACTTTGGCTCATCTTGGAGATTCTTTAAAAATACCCATATTGCTTATGGAAACCACAATATTCAGGTCTTAGAGACACTTGTATCACTTGAATATGAATGTCAGCATTTAATTTTCTCACATTCTTGTGAAACTTAGGACTTCTGGAAACAATTTAAAAATTTTTTTACAATAAAAACAAGGATAATAGATACACTAGTAGCTAAAACCTTTTGTAGGTGACATACCCTCATTGGAATCAAGGAAGTATCATCACAAAGTTTCTTTTTATTTTAAATGAGAAAGGATGTCTACAGAAAGCCCTTCAGTTAATAATATCAGCAGAAAATTGTTTCATGTGACAGACCAATGAACAGTTTAAACTGAAATAAAAGAAATAAAAATGTATGAAATAAAAAATTGCAATTCTAGCACTGTTGCTTGGGTGACGTTTGAGAAGGCCTTTAACACTCCCTGCCACAGTTTCACCACGGTTGGAGAAGGGCTAATTCTCATGGTTATGTAAGATTTGGGGAAAGTGCCTGAGTACTGTTTCATTTACATTATATTTTTGTCACTGGTGACTTGGTAACTACAAATACGGTAAAGCTTATTTGTAATTGTAATTTATCTGTAACTGATAAATCCAATTTCAGAAAACCTGCTGGGAGCTTGTCATGTGGCGGCAGATCCTTCACAGGATTTCCTGTCCCTACGCTCTCACGACGGAACCACCTTCTGCATGACTGGATTTCATGCATGCCGCTTATTGTGATTAAAAGATGATTTCTCTTGGCTAACAGGGATACATCCTTATATTTCTAAACTTTCTGAATGCTGACAAGGCAAGCACTTTCTGTCTAGAAGGAATCCCTGAAGTGCAAAGAGATGTAACCCTAACAGTCCGGAGGTTCTGCAGAGTGGCAGAGACTGATCTCAAAGCTCTGAGAGCCATGGAGCATAGAATCCGTGTGGCATTGTGTTGAGAAGAAGGAGTTGCATAGAAAATGAGCTTCCTAACTTTGCCCTGTGCCCTACTGACTCTTTGGCTGATTCAACAGGGCACTGATTCAGTCTGCACATACATAGGTTGAAAGTATTCAAGGCTGGATTAGAGAAACTTTCAAAGAAATTGCTATTACAGATATAAGACAAACATTCCAGAACTCACACAGGATTGGGAATTTTTGTTCTTCCTCAGACTAAAGCCTGAATGAAGAGATTGTGTTTAACACTTCCTGTGTATAACTGAAGTTAACTACAGTTATATACTATATAACTATAGCGAAACCATTATAGTGAAACCACTCAAGGTATAATCCCCAGAAGTTTAAAAACTATATCAAATGGATCAAACCAGCCCTCAGTTAATTCAGTTATCTGCAAAAGTGTCTAACTTTGTTTAAAGAAATTCAACAAAATCCATCACTTAAATAATTTTAAATGAATAGCTTCCGATAAATCAATAGACAATAGCATCAGACAACATTACCTGGAGAAAATCAGTCAGGAAAAACAGATCGAAAAGTAACAGAAGATAAGGAATAAAGAGAAAAGGTCATTATAACATCTATTATAAATATGCTTTAAAAGCAGATAATGTAAGGGAAATATAAAGTTAATGAACAGACAAATGGTAGAGATAAAAATAATGCAAATGTAACTTCTACAGATGAAAAGTATATTTGAAATGAAATATACACTGGATGGAAATGACAACAGATTGCATAATAGGAAAAGCAATAAAATTGAAGGCAAAATAAGACAAATAAAAAAACACAGGGAATTAAAAACCAAAAATCATTGCACATATGTCTAATGGGGATCTGTTTTCTCCAATGCAGTTGAAGAAATGATACAGAATTTCTAACTGAATGAAGCAGATAAAGTCTCATGTTCTAGAGACTCAAAAATCCAACCCAGGTCAAGTATTTTTCTTTTAAAAGCATGGACAAATATCCATTAAAACCAATTTGTGAATAACTGGTAATAAATGTAAAAGCAAAACTGGCGTAATAAATCACAATGTCTACGTAGAGAAAAGATGAGCATTATAGGACACTTCTATCAGAAAAATATTAAAATTAAAAATGTCAAGTCATATTCAATATTCAGTAAAAATTTCTTTTTAAAATGACTTTAGGAGATGCTAAAGGAAATTCTTCAGGTATTCGTAAAATTAGTCGCTAGACATTCATATCTACACAAAGCAATGAAGAGATTCAAGAATGTTTAATGTGTGGATACACATAAAATGCATTTTTCTTATTTGTGCATTTCTTTTAAAAACAAATTTTTAGGGAAAAATCAGTGAAGTGTATAGTAAATCTATACCATTGAAGATCACAAAACAAAAATACAGTATATACTATAGATGCAGAGTTTAATATCCAAAACTAGGTTATAGTAAGGTAAAATTAAAAAAAATCACCCAAAATTACACAATGTAACACATTGAATGAAAAGCAGAGGAAACGTGGGATAATAACAATAATAACAAAATATCACCATTAACTCAAAGAAAAAGTAAAAGAATAGATGGAAATAATAGAAAACAAAGATCAAGGTGATAGATTTACACCCAACCATGTTGATAACTCTCTTGTGGGGAAATGGTTGAAACAGGCCAAGAAATGGAAGACATTGTCCACTTGGGCAAAAACAAGCAAGCAAAATCCTTCAAAATAGAAAACCAAATTCAGCAATATTGAAAAAGGTAATTTACTATAACCAATTTGAGTTTACCCTAGAAGAATCAAGTTGTTTTCATATTTTAAAAATCAATATTATTAACAAAAGTAGGAAATTATCTAGTCATCTCAAGAAAAGGAAAGAAAAGAAAGAAAAAAATCCAACTGATTATTTCTCCCAAATCAGTACATTTTCAGGGTAAAAATTCTTTGTGTGTGTGTGTGTGTGTGTGTGTGTGTGGTACCGGGGATGGAACTCACAACCTTGCACTTGCCAGGCAGGGACTTATGCCACTGAGCTAAATCCCCGGCCCCAGGGTTAAAAATTCTTAAAAACCTAGTAATAGAAAAGCACCTCAACATACCAAACTATTTCCAAATTGTTATAGCCAACATGATGCTTAATGATAACATACTGAATATGCCCCACTTCAGAAGTGGAACAGGGCAAGTGTGTTCATTCTAACTGGCTCTATTCAGTGTCAGTAATGATCCTGGTTAGTGCTGTATGGCAAGAAAGTGAAATAAAATGTACACAGACTTATTTTAGACATCATTATTTAAACAATCTTATTCTCAAAAATGTTATGAGAATAATAAATTCAACAAAGTAGTATTGCACAAGGTTTATATAGAAAAATATCTCTAGCAGCAAGTATTTGAAATTTGAAAGATAATTAAAATCATGCAGTAGAGATTAATGTAATGGAATATACACAAAACCTGTACATTGAAGAATATGAAACATTGACAAGAAAATTTGAAGATATTCAGTGTAATTACAATCAAAATTCTGGCAAGATTTTTTTGGTGCAAATTGAAAAGCTATGAATTTGTTATATAATTTTTATATAAAAGTAGAGAAAACATAAAATATCCAAAAAAATTTTTAAGAAAAGATCAAAACTGAAGAATTTACACTATTTGATTTCAGAAATAACTACAAATGTACAAAAATAAGATAGTATAATAATTAGCATATAAATTAATAGAAGAAAACAATCCAGAAATGTAACAGCATCTGCATGGCCAATTACACATGCAATCCTAGAGGAAAAAACTTATCTTTTCATCCAATGATGCTATTTGTTTACTTCCACTTGTTCACTATAGTATATGAGCAGGGCTGTGGTCACTGAGGACATGGGAAAATACAGAATGGTAAGCACACAGTTTAATTGCCGTGATGGAAAATAAGGCTGATACAACACAGTCTCCAGTATCCATTATGAGACCATATAGTAGGACAATGGTACCAGATTTATGGGATAATGAAAACCTTTCTGGAGAGAATAACTGAAGGGAAACCTGAAGACTTCACAATGCTCTTTTATCTGTCTACACTATCTTTTGTGAACTCAGTCCTTGTAACTTTTAAATTTTTGCTGGAATTAAAGGCAAGAGAAAGAAATAAAAAACATAAAAGTTAGAAAAGAAGTCAAATTGTCACTGTTTGCAAATGACATGAGCTTATATATAGAAAACCCACAAAACTCCACTGAAGTTGCCAGTTAGAAAATCAAAGCACAAAATCAGTGAGATTGCTATATGCTAACAGATAGTTACTATATTCAAAATAGGAACCATGAAAGCAATCCCATTAATAGTAGCTACAAAAGGCCTAGAAGTAACCAAAGAGCAAAAGATCTGTATAATGAAAATTATAAACCATTGACAAAAAAAATTGAAGATGGCTTAAAAAACTGGAAAGACATTTTATGTTTATGGATTGGGAGAATACATAGTGTTAAAATATCCATACTGTTCAAAGTGATTTACAGATTCAGTGTAGTCCTTATCAAAATATTAGTTACATTCCTCACAGAACCAGAAAAAATAATTCTAAAATTTATATGGAGGATTGAGGATTTAGCTCAGCAGCATAAATGCTTACCTGACAAGTATGAGGTTGTGAGCTTGATCCCCAGTACCAAAAAAAAAAAAAAAGTCTATACCAGACCACAAAAAAAACCTGAATATCCAATCTCATTTTAAGAAGAAAAAACAAAGCAGGAGTCATTATGCTACTTGACTTCAAAACATACTACAAAACAATAGTAATCAGAACAGCAAGACATTGTCATAAAAACAGACACATAAACCAATTGAAAAGAATAGAAAACCTAGAAGTAAGTCCACACACATGTAACCAACTAAATTTTGACAAAGTTTCTAAGAACATACATTAGAGAAGCAAGTCTTCTCCACTCTTGTTGGGAAAATGCAACTCCACATGCAGAAGAATGAAGGTACACACCCTGTCTCTCACCGCTTAGAAAAATCAAATAAAAATTAATCAAAGAATTTTATATAAGACTTGGAACTGTGAAACTGTTAGACAAAAACATGAAGAGCAGTCAGTACCCTGGACTGGACAATAATTTTATGGACAAGAGCACCAAAGTACAGGAGATGATAACAGTGATGGACAAATAGTCTTGCATAAAACTGAAACATTTCTGCACAGCACAGAAAACATTGAGATGACTGCAGAGACAAGCTAAAGAATGGGCGAAAATATTTCTAACATATACCTCTAACAAGAGTTCAATACACAGAATAAATGAACAGATGAGACACCACAACCAAAAACCAATGGAAAGACATTTCTCCAAAAAAGATACACAAGTGGCCAGTGGGTACATGAAAAGAGTGTATGACATCACTAATCATTATATTATGATGTCTACACATATAAAAATGGTAGCCAAGGCTCTAACAGAGTTAGGCTTGTGATAAGATTTTGGGAAATACCATTATTCATTTCACTGGAGAACAAATAAATTTGTATTGCAATCCTGATTTGTTGGCTCTGGAGTATAGCCTCGCAAAACTTTGTATCTTATCCGAGTAGATTATAATTTTAAAAACTCTTGGAACCTTTATCATTTTTATATTTTTCCAAAAATAAATTTCTCTCCTTGATTTGTGTAATCATCTTGTAGTAATTTTTACAGCTTTACCCACCATGTCCTTCTGAAAACCCATGAAAGTAATCATATCATATTAAATTGTTTCTGGCATCTGCACAAAATGGAAAGGATTATTTCTATATTTAGCATGTCAAGAAGGGAAGAAGAGTCGGGTAACAAGCAAGAAAAGATGTAGGGAGCTCTATTGCTTATATACTCTGCACTTTACACGATTGATTTGACACATCTTTACTTGCACCCTGGTGGTTATATCCTTTCCATATGTTTGGCCAAAACTAAAGGTAATACAATCAATAGATACAAGCCTTCTGAAAAGTCAAGAACTTCTTTTCTCATTTTGTTTAGGCTTCAGAAAAACTGCTTTTTCCCTACAAGTTTTGTCATATCAGTCTTGCTCTTTCTTCATGATTTCCCTGAATTTAATGATGTCTGTAGATTTCCCATCCAGTCCTTTTCTTATTCACAGTTGTTCATTGGTTTGTCCTTCACAGTGAAGTTAATTTCTTTAATGAAACTCATTCTAAGTTTCCAGGTTACTTTTTACTCCTGCAGTATTTAATCTTGTACCTGAGGGGAGTATTTTGTCATTTGTGTAATTCACAAATAGGTGGAAACATTCAAGTGTCTATTAGCCAATTAAGACTGGCAAATGCTCTAGGGTCTTTTGGTTCAGACATGTGGTGCATTCATTTGAACTTGAGAAAATTCTCTGCCTCTTGCCCAGGTCTCTTGTTTCTTATACTGAACAGAGTTGGGGACATAAATTGTAGAAAGCGTGGGTTCATGAGAAATGCTTTGACAGTAATAGCTGCTCAACCAGGATCTTAAGACACTGTTTACTATTAAGCGGCAAACCCATTCCTAATTAAGATCTATTTTTCATTCTTAAGCTGTTTTTAGTTTCCATGTTCATAAAAAAACTTCATATCAATTACCAAAGAGTGTCATGTTATAACACTTAGATGTATTTGACTACGTGCATAGGAGAGGAAAATCAACACATAACAACCATATCAGCAAATTTCTTGTACTTTGGGTCCTCACGAATTCTGGAAAGTCTATGGAAGCTTTTACAAACAGGCAAGAAAAATTAGGCTCATTGTATTGGCTGCTGTGCCTTTAGTTGCCTGTGTTTGAATTTTAATCTACAGTAATCCTCGTGAGTCAGCATAACTTTTGTTCATTTCTCTTCTTTGGACCAACTTAGTGATCTTCATTCTGAGAGTTCACATTAGTAAATGCCACTGTTCCCAGACAAAATATCAGAATAATAAGTGATGCCCGAGACTGGCATTGTTTAGAGCCTAGCAAATACTCAGAGATTAGTAATAAGAAGAGAATTAGAGGGAAATGAAGATGGAGAAAAATTAGTAATTGTAATATGGGTTCTAGCATAGGCTTGACAGAAAGATTTTAGGTCAAACAGATTTAGAAATCCATTTTCAATTCTAATCAATCCAGTGGGCTTTATTTTCATATAGTGCTTGAAGACGGAGCTATATGAAAGCCTCTTGAGTGTTCAGAAACATTTATGTGAACTTTCTTCCTTCATTCTGAGATTTCTTTCTTTCTTTCTTTTTTTTCTGCCTTGAGGAAGTTTTGTTTGGCCTGAAGTAAATGAAACTCAGAGCCCAAAAGACTCAGTTAAATTGAGCTTGAAACTGAAAACCCATGACTCTCTAGTGAGTGCCAGGCAAAAAGAGGAATATTTGCTGTGTTTTTGCCCCAGTGGAATCCTCTGCATTTTCTATTTGCTCTTTGCCTTCAGAATTAGAAGACAAAAAATGTGACTATGTAAACTAAACCTTAGGAAATATTAAAATCTTATATTCTGAAACTTTAATAATTGACTTAATACAAATTAAACCACTGTTGGTTTACAATGTTTACAATTGCTGGTATGCAAACTTTATTGACCTAGTTGCAGTGAAGTGCCCTGCTACATCGTGTTTGTCTCCCACTGGCCATTGCACAGATGTGTCTCTTGCTACAGTTGGCCCTTAGACCTATGCCAGTTGGAAGGGTCAGTCTCAAAGCTGTAAATCCAATGGAGATGGAGAAAGCTGTAGATCCAGAAGAAATGGAGAAAGCTGTAGATCCAGTGGAGTTGGAAAAAGCTGTAGAGCCAAATGGAGCCAAATGGAGATGGCTGTCATGTTGTCAGTTAAAATCAGTTCCATTCTCAAGTCAGGGCTGAGACAGCGCACTTCGGTAAAAGACTTTGGTAAGTTTAATGACTCTCACATTATTAGCACTTTTAATAGAACATCAGTGGAATTGAATAGGTATAGATCTCAACCCCTTGCAATAACTCATTTTCCATTAATGTGTTCTAATATAACAACACCAAGCCTTATAGAAAATTCCAGTAGAAGTTAAGAATGGGAAGAGGCATCATTTTCTTCATTAGAAGCCAGGATTGAGTTTTGGGGAAAGCACTGAAGATTGGCTGGCATGTTAAAATTTGTCTCAGCCTATTTTTGTCTCAGCCTATTAGGTTGGTTCACTCCTTATCATAAATGTTGGTAACTGTATTTTGTATGCCCCTTTAGGCTTCAAGGCTGGCAAGAATGTTTTAAAAAGAAGGAATGGAAAAATTCCAACAATACTGGAATTTGGCTTAGTTGGCTACATGCATTATGACAACATCTTTCATTAGTGTAATAATCCTATATAGTAATGTTGGGCAGCGTGACAGAAAATTGCTTTTATCTTTTTTTTTTTTTAAGCTTAGAGATTTCTCTTATAGCAAACATTTTTCTGTAGACACTGCACACATTTTTCTTAGTATTTCTTTTACTAGGCAAAAAGAAAATTGGGTAAGTGGATATGTTTCAGCATCTATTTGGTGTATTAGATTTCAATGAAAGAAATAAATGCTCACGTTGGCAAGGTTTTTCTTAGTTCTAAACATTTACTTTTACCAGATGGATATACTATCTTTGTGATAATTCTTCCTTACTATCTTTGTGAAAATTCTTCCTTAAAAGTTCTAACTATATACTAAATTTAAAAGGTAAAGGGTGGATCATGACAGGAGAATAAGAAAAAAACAGATATAAATTGAAAATATGTATGTTACTTAAAAGATTCTAGTGTTAGTGATTCATTGATGCTGTTGATGCTTGTTGGTCCTTTTGTTCAGGAAGGATTTGAGTTGCTCCTCTACTGCTTGAACTAAGACAGACATTCTAATTCTTTGTTTATCATAAATAGCAAAATCACCACTAAACTTCAAATTGGAATTCATTTGTAATGGCCATTGTAGTTCTAATGTCTGTGGCCAAGATGAATAGTTCATTCAGTGCAAAGTGAATAAACCTTATATTAACCTGGCACGGTGGTACACACCTATAATCCCAGCACTTTAGGAGGCTGATACAGGCTAAATTCCCAGCTTGGGGGAAATTGTCAACTTCATGAGACCTCATCTTGAAATAACATGCAATTTAAAAAAATGGCTGAGAATGCAGTTCAGAGTGAAGACTTTGGGATCAATCCACAAAGAAATTCTTCTAATAATAATAGTAATGATATATGTTAAAGTTTTTAGTTAAAATGAGGATAATTAATTTTTAATTAAGTTTCTTGGTACACTTTAGATATACACAATGATCACGTTCATCATAGAGAATGTGTACTATATATGATGTGTCCTGTTACGTCTTTGTTTTTCAATCCTATTCCCTTCCTTCAAAGCCTCCCCTTCCTTATTGAAAAGCTTTGCTCCCATTTCATCCCTCTTTTATTGTTTTTCCAATCATTTCTTTATTTCTCCAGAGATCTTGCTTTTAATATACATTAATGTTGGAGAAGCAAATGTGTCTAAGGTTCTGTCCTTTCCAAACACATCGGTCCAGTGCTAACGTTTCCTCCTGAAACTGTCTCGTGACCTTGGTATTACAACATTCTACATTATTTCAACATTTCTTTAGTGTTCCCAAGGCCTTCTTTCTGGGTAGTAGGAATGATAAATGGATGAACAAGATGTTTTGTAACTACACAATGGAATATTTTTCAACAAAAAAAGGAACTCAGCACTGATACATGCTGGAACTCTGAAAACACCATGCACTATAAGGAAGCCAATCACAAAAAGCTACAGAGCATATGATTCCATTTATGTGCAATATTCAGAATAGTCTAATCTACTGAGAGAGAAAATAGATTAGCTTCTGTCAGGGACTTATGGAGTATCAATGGGATTGACTGGTAAGGATTTCTTTTGGGAAATATGACTGTTGTTGAATTTCTGCCCTTGTCCTTAGCTCAGGACTGAGTTTGGATAGCAAGATGACTAGAAAGTAGTGTTTTTTATCTGCAGGTCCATGCAAGGAGCTCCCGGAAGAGACAAAATTTCCCCAAGATTTTAGAGTACTTTAGAATATACAGCCCCATAATTGTACTACTGGTTTCCAAATAATTAGTCATAGGTTACCCAATTTAGGTAAATTGATGTGTAAAGTGTCTCCCTCTTTCTCTCTCTCTCCTTCTCTCTTTTTTTTTTTTGCCTTGATATCCAAAGAGTGAAGCCTGGCTGTCATGGCTGCATCCTGGGAGCATATTACTAGTGAAAATTCCTAGGCATATTGACAGACTATGATCCATCCTTAGGTAAGTGCTTCACACAGTACGGACTCTACTTTGTAGAACTGGAGTGAATACACTGTCAGAATGATAGCTAAAAATAAAAATACTGCCCCTGTCAAATATTAGCCATGTAAATTTGTGCAGGTCCTGTAGGGTTTATAAGCCCAACCTCCACATCTGTAAAAGAGATAGCCTATGCTGAAGGATTAAAAAATAGAAAATGTATGTATGGACCTTGAAGTCGGTACTGGTATATATTGTCCAACTCTGTTCAGCTTCTAATTAAGGCTGACTTTGTGTAGCTGTGACACTTTACGTCAGGGTTCACTTGAGGGCAAGGACAATTCTTATCATTTTGGTCCTGTCCTTGGTTATACCAAGGCAGCCCAGCATGGGCAGCAGGGGAAGTAAGAGGTAAAATTGTCAGGAAGTGGAGATGGCTACAGGCTGGAAAGGGCTAATGTCAAGGAACGTCCCAGGGCAGGAAAAAAGTAGGAAGAATTCAAGAAGACTTGAGCCTTGACCTGAATCAATTTATTAATTAATTTTCAGATATCTAGTCCCAAAGCATGAACTTGCCCAAGGAAAGATGGAGAAGAGAAAGCACAGTCAGCAGTTAAAAACTTAAAGCACAAGAAAGGGACGAAGAAGGGAATGCTGACGTGTTTTCCCATAGGATTGTCCTTGAGTGACTCAATGGGATTGACTGGTAAGGAGAGGGTTTCTTTTGAGAATATTCTGTAGATTCTATAAGCAGATCTTCCCTGCCAGCTCTACTGCTCTGGCGTTTGCAGGTGAGTACATGGATGGAGTGGGGATTTTCCAATTGTCACTGAAGGGCTCAGAACATGTTTCCAGAAAGCATTATAAAAACAGCACTTCCTCAGCGTCTCTCTCTGTGGTCACACTTCCTGATCAACATGGGTTTTGTTATAATAGTTTCTCTCTGTTGACAGAAATGTAGTTGGTGACCTCAGGCAGCCCGCAGCTGAACCCTGAGCCAAAACAAACACACCCTTTGGCTCCTCCTAGCTTCAGATGATTGTAGTTTTTGAATGGGTGCCCTGGCAGCTTCCTTGGCTATCATTGTTATTATTTCAATTTATTGTTTAACTTTTTAAAATAATTCTAGTAAAGATATATATTCCATGGTAGGACCTGGGTTACATGAGTTCACTGACAGAGGAGAAAATGCAGAGTGAGGTGTAAAGCTGCCTGGGGCAGAGTTCTTTACAATATGGGAATTCATGACCTGCTAGATCACCTTCCCCGTGTCCTGCTGCCAGAGTTGTTTTTCAGATTATATGGGTCACATGATCCCATGAGTGTAAAACAAACCAACATGATCCAAAGTCTATTGGCTATTTGCCCCACCTGGCTTTAATTATGGTCACCAAAAAAGTAAATTCAATGCAATAATCTGAGGTTCAGTTTTATTTTTTCTTATTTCTATTATTTCCTTCTTATTCCTATTTCTGTTTGACATTTTAATGCATTAGATAATACAGTGAACCCCTGAGATTATAATAAATGGAACAGGTAATACAATTAAACCTCTCTCTGTTTTTCTGTGTGATCATTTAAATCCCCCTTATCTCTTCCACCCTAAGCTACTTTTATTGTCTCTCAAATTCCTTTGGGCCAGGAGATCAGCAGATGTGCTAGAAACTTCTACTTGAGCTAATCCAGTATGTCCTATATCTGGCCTTCATCAGAACATCTTTTGCCCATTTATTTCTTGTATTTATTTTTATAACTTTCATTTAACACTTGTCATCTGCTTTGGATTGTTAAGATGCGAGCTTCTCGGACCAAAAGGTGTTGTCACTTTTTAATCTTCCACATTTGCATCTTCCTTTGAACTGGCAACATTATTTTCAGCTGAAGGAGATGTGAAGACAACTAAAAGGGATTACAAGACAATGTGATAATATGCCCCACCACTTTCCAAATGCTAAAAGAAGTAACCAAGCTCATGGAATCTCATAGAAAACCTTAATTACAGACAATGGGGATAAAAACCAAGCAAGCACACAATTATTTCCCTCAGACTTGAATTCTCAAGTGACTTTCTCTCTCTTTAGCTCTATGTCTTAGTTTAAAGGATCTAATTTAGATAAGACACCACAATTAAATTACATCCTTCCACCCCTGTGACCTATGACATTCATCAACAGTGTCAGGATATGTGTAAGTTAGATATTTCCTTCTGTCGTAAGACAAAATCATGATAAATTGTGTTGAAAGAATGAATTCGCTTTTGTTTGTGCTTTTGTTTTTATGGAGTGAGGCAAGAACTCACTCTATGAAAGGCAGTCAAACTCCTGGTGAGCTGAACAGGAGAAATAGGCTTCATAGTTAAGAAAGGGTATAAGGGCTGAAAACTTGATTGATGGTTGCAAAGTTGCTATCTGTATAGGACTAATACTCAGGGAATTTTTGTATCTTCTGGCAGTTCAGGTAAATTATGCTTCTTCTCATTGTGAACATCTTCAAGGTTTATTTGGGAAAATTTGGTGCTTTCAGAGATCAGCTTAATTGCCTGGCATGTAGCATAATTTGCTCCGTTCTGATTTTGTCTGGTCTTTTGGGCCCAAGCATAGGATCTCAGTCCAAAACAACCTCCCAGACATACCTCTTAACTTTGTTGAATGTTTCCAAATTGGGGAGTGAGGAGCAGAGAAAAGTAAGTTTCTCAATTAAGGTTCTCAAACAGAAAGATGCACCTGCTCCTGCAAATTATTTTAAGGAAAACATTACCTTTATGCAACTCAAAATACTCTGCTTCATTTCAGACAGATCCTTGCTGCCGCTTTCTGAAAGCACTTCTGGAAGTTCTCTTTTGTCAGTGTCTGTGCGTGGTTGTCTCAGTGTCCAGAATCAATTAAAAATGTCCATGGTGATTTCTTTCAAACAAAAACATTTCAGTGTATCTTCATCCACCTTATTTGCTGAATCTGGCAAGGTGTGACTTCTGCCTCTTCTGCAATGACAAAATAATCTAAATGCTAAATATTGGAATCTATTCAGCACAAAGAGGCATCCAAGACAGCACAACCAAAGACATAGGCTAGGACTTCCGGAACTGCTTCAGAAAGTAGAAAGAATGACGGGTTGAATACATTTAAAGTGAGGGGAAGTATTTAGAGGGCAAGAATGGCAATGTGTCTTTTAGTGTAACATATTTTTAAGGGTTATCATTTGTCATATTATTTGATCATATGTTAACTATTAAATTGCTCCCTACAGAAGCACCTATAGGATAAATTGCCTAACAAAACCTGGGACTGTTCCTTCGCTACTCTTTCTGGATTGTTCTATCATGCTGTCATCACAAGGCTACATGTTTGTTCTTTTAGTGTCCGTGCAAGCTTAACCCTGCCTCCTGCTGGGGATAAAAACAGCCCTGGTAGTGACCAAGGGCCTCAGCTATATGAGGATAAAGGTAAGTAGTGAAAGCAACATCTGGATTTAAAGTTTTGAGAAAACAATACTGGAAACCACTGGTGGTCACAGCATAGTGTAAGAATGCTGGAGAAGACGTGTTGAGAGGCTGAAGCTCTTTCAAGCATTCTTGAAGCTCTAGGACAGGGTTGGTCAATAAAACTTCCCATGATGATGGAGTTGTTCCTTATCTGCCCTGCTGTGCAGCAGCCATGCACTACAGATGACTTCTGGGTGCTTGAAAGTTGGGGAGTGCAACAGAGGAGGTGAGTTTTGTTTTAATTTAATTTTAATGAACTTGAATTGAAATTGCTCCGTGTGTTATTGGCCCCATATTGGATAGTACAACTGTGGGACATCATGCGTGTACAGATCCATGGCAGCCTCTCCTTGCATCTATTTTCCTGGAATACAGGAAGGCCATGAACATACATACCATATTCTCAGTCCCCACTTCACCAAGGTCATCAGAAAGACTACTTGGATGTATCCTTATACTTTTCCACCGATCTGTGGTTTCAAAGCAAGATACTGTTTTTGTTTTATTTTCTGCTGTACGATAAAGTACCTACCAGAAGTGATTAAAAATATTAGTTGTTCAGTTTTCTACATGAATTAGTCATAGGATCAGAAAATGTCAAAGCGAAAGGGATTTTGGGTGTTGCAATGGACTCCACTATTGCCTTCCTTCAGTCACTTTTTAATTCTTCCTCTGGCTGACAAAATCTAGTGATGTGTGCATACTTTCCAGCCTTGGCCTAGGGAAATGCAACCCTGCTTTTAGGGATTCATGGGAAATTGTTGCTGTGGACCTTATTCTCTCAGCCATAATGGATTGGCATGGGGCCTTGAACCCACTTCTGAAGAGTACAGTGTGAGGCTTCTCCTGAAAGTGATTCTGGGGAAATTTTATTTAAAAGAGACTTAAAGAAGAGGTAGCCCATTTTTGATTCTAGATATTTCTGTCTCTGAATGTGAAATCTGGAACTGATGTAATCATTTTGTGAACACCAGAGGACTTCTATCCCACTACTCTATCAAGTTTGTGTCTTTTGTGGACAGGAGTGTAGATACTGGTGAGCTGTTATAGGGCGATATGAAAATAATGTCTTATGATAGGCTTTGATAGAATCAAGAGTTGGTCTTTTGTCTTTTTATTTATTAAGCTCCAGAGGGTGGGGGAGAGAAAGAGAGAGAGAGAGAGAGAGAGAGAGAGAGAGAGAGAGAGAGAGAGAGAGAGAAGGAATGCAGAGAGACAGAGAGAGAGAGAGTTGGGAGGGACACAGTATCCTGGATGGTGAATTGCTATTCCCTAAATATATCCAATACCTGTACATTTGTCACAGTAGACTTATAATAGATACTAAATTTCCCCTAAACTCAATAGAATTAAGGTTTTCACAAACTAGTATCTAGGTAGTGCTTAGCTGAGTCCCTTGCAAAGCTGTACTGAAAACTTACTTATTTCTTTTGGATACTGGAGATGAAACCCAGACCCTTGCACATGCTAAGCAAGTGCCCTACCCTGAGCTAAGCACAACCTTAGCTCTGAGACTGTCAGGGATGAGTTTTATCTTGGATCCTACCTGGGAGAGAATCCAATTCCATGCTCACATCTCATATTCATATGATTGTTGCCAACATTCAGTGTTTTGTAGGTCACCAAAGGCCTTATTTCTCTATCTCTTCTCTCTCTCCTCTCTCTTCCTCTTCTTCTTCTTCCTCCTCCTCTTCTTCCTTTTCATCCTTCTCCTTCTTCTCACCCTCTTTTGCTTGTTATTCCACTATGGCTTTTCCCCTATAGCAGCTGATGTTTCAACTTCTGTCTTCAAAACCAGCCAGAGAATCTTCACACTTGGTGGGCACTGTAGTCTTCTGGGATTTGAGAATCACATTCTCAAGTTTGTTATAGCCTTTTGGTGAGAATGGTAAGATGTAGGTCTTAGATCCTGCTTATACTCCAGGGAAAAGTATTGCAAAATCATGATCATGAGGACTATTTTAGATTCAGTTTTCCAAACCCCCTTCATTTTAGAGGTGAGGAAATTAGCCAGAAGAATGATGTAGCTTCTGAAAGGTCTGGTTGCTTGGTAGAAGAATCAGGAGATTCATCACATTTTTTTTTTTTTTTTGTACTAGGGATTGAACTCACAGCCTTGCATTTGCCAAGCAGATGCTTATGCTGCTGAGCTAAATCCCCAGCCCTCATCACATTTTTAAGCAGGGCATAGGCTATGAATGAGCCCTGTAAAATTATCCAGGTTCTTTAATCTTTCTGCACTTCACTTTTCTAATTTCTAAGACAAAAGTAATATGATCTCTCTTGAAGAAATTGTTTCGGAGAGTTTCACATGGTAACACTTATAAATGATTGTCATGGTTTTGCAGATAATTGATATTAAAAACATTAGTTTCTCTATGTTTTATAATCTTTTCTGCTGTATCATGTACTCTCAGCTCATTAGTGAAAAGGACTAGAATGTTTGGTTTATTGTGTTTTACTTTTAAATTTTGGAATATTGTTGATAATTAAGTAATGATTATACTAAGCAAACATTTTAGAAGCATATATATATATTTATATTCCTAAATTATATATCTATCTATCTATATCTATCTATATCTATCTATATCTATCTATATCTATCTATATCTATCTATATCTATCTATATCTATCTATATCTATCTATATCTATATCTATATCTATATCTATATCTATATCTATATCTATATCTATATCTATATCTATATCTATCTATATATAAGCATAGGAGTAGACTCCTCTAAGAGTATACTTATATACAGGAGTATTTGTAAGTCAAATGGTGATCCTTCGTTTAAAAGTGCTAACATAACTGTGTCTTTGCTTTGCCCACAAACTATGACAGTTAAACTCAAAGCAATTGTACTGCAGAAGTGAGCTGGGGGACTTTCTCCCCAGTGCTTTGGTTTTTGTTTTTTAAATTAAGGTCAATTAGCTCCACCAGAGGCCCTTTTCTGATGGCCTGATTGTCATAACTAGTACACCAGTAAGTGTTTTAAAGAGCGGCTACTGGCTCAATGGTTAATGAAAATTCTTACAGTGCTGCTGTTATGCTGTGATTCCTGAAATGAAATTCAGAAATTTCCATGGGTTCAACACAAGTTCACTTCATAAAGTCTGCATGAAAATTCTCATTCCTTCTCTCTGACCCATGCTGAATTGTTTTATAGCAGAAGGTCAACAGAGCATGCGTTCTTTCCCACTACACTATCAGGCTGGTGTCCTTTGGGGACAAAAGTCTTTATAACACTGGTGAACTGTCATGTGTGATATGAAAGTAATGTCTTATGATAGACTTTGACAGAGTTAAGAGCCAGACTTTTGTCCTCTTATTTATTAAGTTAAGCTCTTGAGGGAGAGATGGGCATTAAAAATGTTCCAACAGTTCTCATGGACATTTTTCCTAGGTTTTACTTCCACAGTGCTATTTCAGCCTTTATTGCAAATCTGAATTGCTTGCACTAAAATAATTTTGTAGTCTCAGTCTCTGCTATGATAAAAATAGTTATCAGTCATTCAGCTCTCATTATATAAGCAGGCCGAGTTTTGTTCGGTGGACTTTACATGTATCAGTTCACTTAATATTCTCAAATACTCTTGACATGGGAACTGTAATTCACATGTGTATGTTTTTTGAACATAGACAGATAAAATATATGCCATGAACTGAACTTTAATTTGTCTACAAAATGTCATTAATGATAGTGAGAGTGGAGGCAAAGCTATTCTTCTTAGTTGTACTTGTCTAGCAGAATATCTGTTTAATTTACTGTGGTAAAAGTCAGAGAGCCAAGACATACAGAATCACACAGTTTATTATGAAGACATCCCCAGGTCTTTAAGGGGAAGGGCCATTGCACACTGCTTTTTTTTCTTGCAGTATCTTGCCTATAAATATTGTTCTTTAAACACTATAAAATTTGGAACAGGACATAATGATAGCCTTTTGAATTTTAAGTGATTATCTCATCTATAATATATGACTAAAAAATACTGTTCAAATAAAAAATCATTTCAGTAAAACACACATTGCCACCAGCTCCCCTCAAATGGCTCCCGCTGGCTTTGACCACACTTATCCCATCATTTTTGTCACTTTCTGAAATAGTTCTGGAAGTCTTTCCCTGGGTGTCTTTAGTTGTGCTGGTGTGGCTGCTTTGACACCCAGAAGGGATTCAAGACATGTACCTTTCAGGGCTGTTCTGACTGCGGGAAAGAGCCAAAGTTCCGCGGTGCTGGTGATGTGAATGAGCTGGGTAAGGACGCACTGTAATGTTTTCACAAGCCTGCCTTCCCACTGAGTGGCACCTGAAAACAGCACATATTGTATTTTTGATAATACCTTGTAGAGACAGTCAGGAAAGAGAACTTCAGAGCTGCTTCAGACAATGCCAAGAATGTGTTTGAAGTGAAGGGAAAATTTTGAGGGTAATTAATGGCAATGTATCTTTTTCCATGACAGATGTTTACTAAAACTTAAATATTCACCCTGTATTTGTTTTTCACCCTTTGTTTTGTTATATTTTGCTTCTTGGACAAGTATGTGGCACATACAAGAAAAACAAAAAAGAATTGTTTTTTCTTTTTGGTGGTACTGGGGATCGAACTCAGGACCTCACGCTTGCCAGGCAGGCGCTTATGCCACTGAGCTAAATCCCTGGCCCCAAAAGAGAAATTCTCAACTGAGATTTACTTGAGCACAATGATTAAAAATAATTGTAAGTGTATAGAGTTAGTCCAAATGGCCTATGGCCATCAATACTTAATATATTTTAACATACTCTCATTTCATGGCACCAGTGGCACAGCACCTCCATGTCTTGGGTGATCTTTTGTCACAGGATATGTGCTCACTTGTTTCTGTATCACATTCAGTGCACCATCATCAATTTTTATTAGATTGCCATTTACACCAGCAAAATTTTAATTCTACATTTTGAAGAGTGGAACAGGGAAATACACTTCTACAGGTGCTTCTCAGTTTCGGATGTGTTTATATCCTGGTAAACCCAAAGTGCTTTGAAAATGCTAACAAGTTGGAAATGCATTTAATGCACCTGACAGCTTTTAAAACACAAGACGGGGTGATGTTTCCATTTTGATCAGGTAGCTGATGAGTAGGATCTGACATTGCTGCTTCCCCACCCAACTCAAAACTCCAGGTAGAATTTCAACTGAACGCATGTTGCTTTCCTGCCATCCGACAGTCAAAAGTCTTAACCCGAACTATGGCAAGTCAGGGCCTGTTTGTACTTTTGATTCAACAGCAACTACAAAATTTTATAGTCTCAGTAATCATATTTTAATGGAAGACCTCAGCTAGTCAGTTATCAGAATGGAAAAAATAAACACTAAGACGCTACTTAAATATTCTATGTCCTGCAGATTTTTAAAAAGAAATTGTTCAATAATGAAATTTTTTTTGCCCCTGCTAACAGCTATAACTGACTTTTTAAAGCTAAATAATCATTTTGAGTTGATGCCAAGGCCCTCTAACATAATAGACTGCTGACTTCTACCTGCTTTAAAGCATCTTGGCAGCATCTAGAGGCCATGTAAAAACTAAAATCTAGTGTAAGGCATTCTTTCAGAGAAATAAACACACATACTTTGAGAAGGACTATTAAAAGAACCGAGACCCCACAAAGCATCAGAGTGTTATGTATCAGTAACGTGAGAAGTTGTTTTATGGTCCTCACTGGCAGCATAATTGGGAAAGTTAGAATAATGTATTTGCTCAGAAGCTTTTATTTCTCCCATATGCACCAGAATCAGAAATGGACACGGTTCTTCACATGGCATCTTCATAGTCAATCAAGAGCTGACATTTAGCTGAGCAGATAGGTTCATAAGTAATGTGGGTGCTAACATATGGTGATATTTTCAATTATAGGCCCCTAATGTAACAATGGAATTTCTATTTATTTCTTTTTGTAATTTGTCAACACCTAACAAAGCCCAATTTGATGTCCGTTTCTTGTAATACCTGAAAGAAATCTCAAAATAGTTGAAGGCATATAACTAAAGAAAAATAAAATGTTGCCTTAATCACAAGAATTTATATTTAGAAAAAAGACATTATTGGCTTATTAAGGATGAAATTGCTGTCTTTCAAAACTTTATGCCTAACTTTGTTTATACCTAATATGCTTGGATCAAATTAATGTGTCTTGAGAGGAATCAGCAAGATTTAAACATCCTCAATAAAAGATCTTGAAAGTCACCACTCCATCCAAACAAGTAGAAAGTAGAACAAACTGAAAAAAAAAATCAATGGCTGTTTTCAGATCTGCAAATGAAGAGAAGTCACAGTAGAAATCCATACCACCCACTCACATTTGGAGAGAGAGGAAGGCAGATTCAGAGAATGATAATTTACCAGAGTAGAAAACCACCCTGGCATAAACCTCAGAGGGAACCCTTAATGGGGCAAGAAAACTTGAACCATCATTTCTGAATTCCCAGAGGCTCAATGGGACAATACTGAAAGTCAGAAACTCCAGGAGGATTCTGTCATAGTAGGATCCCTACACTATTTTAATACTTCTGGGAGTAAGATCTGATTCTTATAGTGAATATCAGAAAAAAATTTCATATTGCTTCCATTATGGGAGCAGAAGGGAGGGAAACACTATGAAATATGCTACACTAGAGTGTCTTGTTCTTAACAAGGCCTGCCCTTAGGAGACGCCGGTTAATCAGAGTCAAACAAGTTATTGCAGCCCAACTGAATGATACTCAGCATCATTCCACTATGGTCCTTCTGTCCACCTCAATTTGTGAGATGAGAAATTAGAAGTTCACAGTGGAGAGGAGAGAAGAATAAGACTGGATTCTAAGACTGCACCATGTTTACCCCAAATCCCACCTTGTTACCCCATCTCTAGAAGTCTGCATATAGCAGTTTTGCCCAGTACACCATGGTTGAATATCAAGAAGAGTTATTACACACTAAAGGGTAAAATTTGCAGTTTGAAGGCACAAAGCAACTATTAGAATTACATTGGTATATGATAGGGATGTTGCAATTATCAGACAGTGAATTTAAGAGAATTATTATTGAGATGCTGAGGGATCCAATGGTTAAACAAACCTCCAGGCAGTGCAAAAACATACAGGCAGTGTAAGCAAAGACATGGGAATTCTAATAAAAAATCTTGAGTACTAGAGACCAAAAATACTAAAATAAATGAAGAATGCTATTGATAGGTTTATTATTGGACTGGAGAGAGATGAGGAAAGAACATTTCAATTTGAGGCTATCTCAGTAGAATACTTCAAAACTGAAAAGCAAAGAGATCAAAAAGTAAAAAAAAATAAAATAAACAAAACAAAACAAAACAAAAACCCCAAATAGTCAAGAGCCATGGGGACAAATAAAAAAGTGTAGCACACATCCACTAGGGATATCAGAAATAAAAGAATACGAGGAATGAAAGAAATATTTTAAAAAATAGTGACTGACAACTTCCTTAAATTGAAGTCATAACTAACCACAGACTGAAGAAGTCATCTCTAACTTAAAGTCAGGCACAGATTAACTACAGATTCAGAAAGGACAGGGAACAGCATTCAGGATAAAAACAAAGAATAGTAATGATGTTTGGAAATGTTCAAATTACTGGAAATCAAGGATAAATTAAATACCCTGCAAGAAACCTGGGGAAGGCAGGTGTTTTACCTAGAGAGTATCAAAGAATTATATGCAACTTCTCAGAAGGTATGAAAACAAAAATAAAATGGAGGGAAGTATTTTTAGTGTTGAGGGGAAAAATAACACCGACGAAGACATTTTTTACTCTTCTAAATTATCCTTCAAAAATAAAGGAAAAATAGAAAATTCTCAGACAAACAAAAAAATGCAGGAATTCATTGCCCATAGACTAGAAAGAAATGTTTAATGTTGTTTAAGGAAAAAGAAGATGAAATAGTTCAGAAGATGGGTTCTGTATAAAGGAATAGCACTGAAGACAGAATAAAGATAAAACCAAAATCATTTATTTTCTCATTCTCAAGTAATCTTATAGATTACAATTTGTTTAAATAAATAATAACAATTCTCTTACACACATACATGCTTGGATGTTCAACAAATAGAAAATAGTAACAAATATGTTTGGTATTAAGTTTGAAGAGCAATGGTCTATATGCACTAATTAAAAGACAGAGATTCACTAAGTAGATCAAAAGCCATTATCCGACTGTGCATTTTCTATAGGAACTCACTTTAAATATATAGATGAAAAGTAAGTGAATTGAGAAAATAGAAGATGTTAATTAACACTAATTAAAAGAAAGTAGCATTGGCTATGTTAATTACAGAGCAAGGAGACTTCAGGGCAAAGAAAAGTATCCTGAGTAAGCAGGAACTACTAATGAACTACTTCCGTCACTCTCCAAGAAGGCGTAAGAATCATCTGGTCTGTATCTATCAATTCAGCATCAAAGCACCTGAGGCAACTTTTCCTTGCTAGTGAGCTATAAGATACATGACATAGGTTAGTCAAAAACTGCAAGAAAAATGGTTGAACCAATTACTATAGTTGGAGAGTTAAGCACCCCTCTCCATTGGAAATTCACAGAACCAACAGGCCAAAGATCAGAAGGAGTCACTTGAACTCAGCATCTCCACCTCTCAAATAGAAATAATTTGTATTAACAGACTATTTCATCCTACAGCAGCAGAATAGATATTGTTCTTGAGCTAATATGGGACAATGGCCAAGATAGACTACATTCTGGGCCATAAATGACACTTTAGCTAATTTTAAAGGATAGAAATCATACAGTGTCTGCTCTCAGATAACAGTGGAATTAAACTAGAAATTGACAGTGAGAGGATAGTGGGAAAATCCCAAATTACACACTTCTAAATAATATATGTCTCAGAAAAAAAATTTTGAAAGAAGTGTTAAAGTATTTTGAAGTATTAAAATGAAAACATCATGCATCAGAATTTATGGAAGGTGTGGAAACATTATATAGGGGGAAATTTATAGCACTGAGTTAGAAAAGAAAAGAGATCTAAAACCAATAATCTAATCTTTCATCTCATAAAACTAGAAAAAGGCAAGTAAATTAAAGTAAGCAGAATAAAAGAACTGAGTAACTTTAGAAGAAAAATCAATGGAATTCAAAACAGGTAACCAATACAGAAAACCCCCAAATCAAAACCTGGTTATTTGAAAAGGTTGACAGAAATGATGTGCCTGTAGCGAATCTAGCTAAGATAAAAAGAATTAGGACATAAATTATTAATATCACAGATGCAAAAGGAGGCATTTCTATAGATCTGACAGACATTAAAAACTATAATCTGGTGATGTTATGAATAACACTTAAAAATTTCACAAATTAGTTAAAATAAATCAATTACTTGAAAGACACAATTTACCAAACTTTACACAAGAAATAGGGAACCTGGATAAATATTTCTATTTAAAAATTGCATTATTATTAATAAATTTTTCAAACAGAATGAGTCAGTCCCATGTGGGCTCACTTGTGAATTTTAGCAAATATTTGAGGAAAAAGTGAAAGAAATCCTTTACAATAACTTTCAGAAGACAGAAGGAGAGGAAATACTTCCTAACTCCTTCTATGGGGCCAACATTACCCTAATGGGAAAACCAGAGACATTAAAAAACACAGACCAGAACCTCTCATGAACACAGACCCAAAAATTCTCAATAAAGGATTTGTAAATCAAATCCAACAATTTATTAAAGTTACATACTATGACAAAATGGAATTTAGCAGAGGTGATAAGAATACTTCAACATTTTAAAGTAACTGCCATCTAGCACATCAACAATTTAAATAAGAAAAATCACATGAAAATACAATAAATGGAGAAAAACATTTGACCAAATTTAACATGCATTCATGACATGAACTTTCAGTAAACTAGTAATACAGAAACACGTCCTCAATCTTTCTTTTAAAGTGTACAAAAATCTGTCGCTATCATAGCTTAAATGGTGAGAAATTAGTTTTCCCACTAAGATCAGAAACAAGGCAAAACGTTCTCTTTTGCCATTCCTTTTCCTCGTCATACCAGAATTCACAACTAATATAACAGGACAAAAAAAGAAATCAGAGGTGTTTTGATTGAGAAATAAGAATAAAATTCTCTTTACTCACAGATGACATGATCATTCACAGAAGCAAACAGGGCAAAATTCCTCCTGAAATTTATGAGCAAGTATAGCAAATTTGTGGCATTCAAAGTTAAAATGCAAAATGAACAGCTATAACTTGAAATAAAAAACCATCATATTAATTATAGTAGCATGACTCAAACTGAAATGGGTAAAAAAATCTAAGAAAATACATACAAAAGCCATAGGATAGAGAATATAAAACTTTGATGGAAACATCAAAGAATTAATAATGTTCACAAATAGAACATGTTCACAAATAGAACAATTCAATATTGTCAAGTTGTCAGATTTTTCAAACTTGATCTATAGATTCAATACAATCCCAGTAGAAATATAGTTATTTTGTGAATATTGAAAAACTCATTCTAGAATTTCTATGAAGGAGCAAAATAATGAACACAACATAGAAAGAGGAGCAGAGTTGGAGAAGTGATTTTATCTGATCCTCGCACTTACTATGAAGCTCCTGTAATGAAGATAGTGTAGTATTGTTGATATAATATACAAATAAGTTAGTGTAACAGAATAGAGAACACTCATATAGATCTATGTAAGTATAGTAAGATGATTTTTGATAAAGTGTTGAAGGCTGTATAATATAGAATAAGTAGTTTTTCCACAGATGGTACTGAAATGGCTATATATCCACATGTAATATAGAGAATCTAGGTACAGACATTTCATTTTTCATAAAATTTAGTTCAAAAGTAAGGCCTCAAAGCAAAAGAGAAAATTATAAAATTCCCAAAAGACAGGATAGAAGAAAATTGAGATGGTCTAGGACAGGGATAGAGAGACTTCTAGAGCTTTCAGTGATACCAACGGCCACGGGAGTATGTGTGCATTATATTTACCATCACTCATCTAAGATCTACCGATAATAATGTGCACATGATATCAAAGGCACAGTCAACAAAAGAAATACTTGATAAACTGACTTCCTTAAAATTAAAGGAATAGTCTTTAAAAGACACAACCTAGAGAATGAAAACACAAGCTACAGCCTGGGAGGAAACGTGCAAGACACCGCTGATAAAAGTTTAAACTGTATGAAGAAAATTAAAACTACAATAAGCCATAGATCTCAGTAGACACCTCACCAAGGAGATATACAGGTGAGGAAAGGCGTGTGAAAAGATGCTCTACATCATGAGTCGTCAGAGAAATGCAAATGAAACCCTTACACACCAGTAGAGTGGTGAAAAGTCAGACATGCGCCCCAGGAATGGATGCTAAAGTCAACTGTGGCGTGCGGACGCTGCTTGCTGCTGCGTTGTGTGGGCTCACCAGGTGCCACACCTGCACGGAGGCAGATGTGCGTGCAACGGAAACTGCATGAGCAAGGGCAGGTGTGTAAGGGAAAGCGCTGTACCGTCTGACCAATTTTGCTGTGAACCGACAACTGTTCTTAAAAGGAAAAATATATTCAAACAAAAAATAACTGGAAGAAACTTTACACTATGTGATTTCTGTGCAGTGGGGTGGCTGGTTCTCAGCTTTATACTTAGCTAGGAATGTGAGTCACTGGCATTAGAATCTGGAAAAAAGTTTACTTCTTCACAACTCAAACACTGATTTAATGTCTCGAGCTATTTTGCAGTCTGTAAGTACATCTAGATCCATTCATTTCTATGTATGACAGGCTTTACAATTTACTAAACTTTGTGGAGAACTCAAGGAAATTTAACCTTAAGAGAAAAGAGGACGACAGTTTTTACACTTGATCTTAGCCAAAAGGCCGAGAAGCGATACGACGACAGTTTTTGAAAGAACTCTGGCCAATTTATTTCTTCTGACACTGTTGTGCATTTCAAAATCTAAACCGACTAAAACTTTTCCTTCTAAAGTCAGTGTACACAGTCAACATTTATACTTACTTCAAATTTAAACATGATCACATAAACTCTGAAATCTGGTGGTTCATTCAATCGCCCCCATTTTTTCTTCTCAATGTAAATTTTTCCACCACTCATGGTGTTAGCATAGTAGATATTTATCCTTGCCCTGTGAAGGTTAACCTCTGTTTCTAGTAGGTGCTGGCAAATGTGTGTATTTATTACCCTCCTTTAATGAATGAACAGTCTTTCTCTATCATATCTTTAAAAGTAATATTTGGTAATTTGTATGCTAGAAAGGTCAAGTGTCTTTTATATACCCAAGACTGTGAGAATTTCTTCTAAGAAATGAGATTTTTTTTTTATGCTAAACTAAGTCAGAGTAATTTTGAAGCCCTTATTTATTGAAAAAATGTTCAACAGATTGCATGGATCTGGAGGCATGAGTACTTAACAGATTGTGAAATGGCTCAAGCTATTATATAAATGTTTGGGTTGTGGTAGAAACCACAATATATTTTTCTGAAAGGTATTGCTGTTTCCATTTTAAACTTATATCCTCTTTGAGGAAATTCAGTTCATGTGTTTCTGATTCATTTCTACTTAACTCATCAAAAAAATGTTTGCTAAGAACTATTGAGTGTGTATCCAACTTCTTGATCTCTATGGATTTTTAAGTTTCTCTTCCTTGCCCCTGAATTCAGCTGAACTATGTGTTTTTTTTTTTTGTTGTTGTTGTTACTGTCTATTTTCATAGTTTTCCAAAATTTCGAATCCAAAAGGTATGGTAGGCCCAAGGTAATAAAATACTTGCTGTTTCTTATCAAATCATTACTCTCCTAAGACTAGTATTTATTAGGAAAATCATTGACTACTAAGAAGTTAACTGTCTAGTATTGTGAAAATCATTAGACTACTGAAAAATGGCTAAAACTTGATGCAATAAATGTCATTCGTTCAAAACTGTTGAAACAAGACATTATTTATAAGTAATATTTCACCTTCTTTTTACAAACACATTTAAAAAATTACACAGTATATAAAAGAACAAGGTCATTTTTTACAGAGGCCTGATAAGGGAAAACTGACAGGACTGTTTTACTTGGAGTCATCAAAACTCAAAGGACACATAAAAAATAGCATTGCTCTAGGAGTGTCCTATGGGGAAAACCAAGTACTTTAAAAACACTTGAATAATAAGAAACATATATTTATGTAGTTCTTTAACTCATAGGAATTTCTCCCCTAATATTTTTAGAAGTTGTAAAAATATAGATAGGCAAATAAATTTTGCCTTTTCTGAGAGGAGGAGAATTTTTGTTTTTCCAAAAAAACCAAACAATAATGTTGCTGTTTTCCAAAGAGCGAGGTGAAACTTTCAGAGAGGAAGGGAGGACTCAGTTAGGGGAGAGCCTTCTGGGCCATGATAAAAATTTTAGATTGGTTTCAAAAATATGCTTTTAAAATTTCAGGCAAGAGGCAGCCATTGTTGATTTGATATCATCTTGCTCTGAAGTCCTACCATGCTCTTGTTTTTCTATTACCATTGGTTCTATCATGTTGTGTCTTACTGGATTTTAATATGTATGATAGCATAAACAAAATTTTTATGGAAAATGAGATAATATAGCAGCCATTGTTCATCTTTGGTTATTTGGTTCAGAATGCCTTGTAATACTTTCATTCTCTTGAGTTGTTTTATTTTATTTTGTTATGTTTGGCACTATTGTGTGTAAAGCTAAGCTCAACTGTTTCAAAGAAAGAGGCATTACGATAGCTACTGTTAATATCCAATTGTCTTGTTGTGAAGTGCTGTGTTGCTTACATTGTTCTGTTCTGATCTGCTTAGATCTGTCCTCTTTTGTTTTATTCTCTTTAAAATAAGAAAATTAAAAAAAGAAATATAACAAAAGCAAAAAAAATAAAATTTCAGGCAAGAAAGCAACATAATTTTATTCATGCTTCATAGGTCATTGCGCTACACTGTGAGGATGGATCAATAAAAGGCAGTAAAAAAAAGGTCAAGCAACACCAGTTAGGAGTCTAGGAAAGAGGTGATGCTGATTTGATCTGTAGTTAGAAAGAATATTAAGAAGATTCCTATATTTTGAAAGGAATCTATAAAAGTTACACACTGTAGTGAAATTGTGACTTTTTGTCTAGCTTCTGTGAGCAACTGTGAGTATGGTGGTGTCATATATGAGTGAATGTCAGGGCTCAATACATTGTTTCTGTTTTACCAAGTTGCTGCGTGGTGTATGAAGACATAGTAGATATCCATGAGTGAAAGCCAGCCCAATTGTGGATAATCATCACGTATTTAGGCATTATCAGTGAATATCATTGTTGCTGAAAGGTTCTTAGATGAACATATCTTTACTTGTTCTTCCTACATAGTCTTCAAATGTTTCAATAAAATACAAGACAGTCCAAGTGACAGACATGTATCATCCTGCTTAAATACTTCTTTAAAATGGAGACACTCAAAGATTTACCCAAATCTAGAAGAGAAATCAAAATCATCTACTTTCTGCTTTTTGTTTGTGGTAGATGGTTAATTATTTTTCCTTAAATTAATAGTTTATTGTCTTCATATATTTCATTCAAAAATACCACAATAAATTAACTTTTTAGTTATGGTTATAAATGTCTGTGTATTATCAAAAGTAAGTAGTCTTTAGTACTGCCTTACACAAAGTGTATTTATCAAAATGGAATTTGTTTCTGGAAAAGTACATATATAGACATGAAATATGCATTTCATACAAAATATATAAAATCATGAATGCATATAGATATCCACTGTGCTGTATCATTTTCTGACACCACAAACCACAACAATCCCCACTTTTGATTGTCTATTGCCAGCCCATCAATACTTTCCATAATTTTGAGTTACATACATTGCATTTTGTTTATACTTCTGGGCCTTGATTTTTGACATTTGTGTTCAAGAAAACAGATTTGAGCCATATAACTCGATAAAAGTGAGAACTCCTGATCTACCACAGGAGATTAGCATTATATCTGTTAAAATGCAAGGGTCATAGCACCTTGAGACTCCTTAAAGAGTTGTATCATTATGCAATGGGAAAGACCAATAGGAAATAAGAATTTGTAGACGTTCTCTTGCACTTCAGAGTAGTTTACTTGTATGACTGGGAGGATTTGCCAACCATTGCCAACTGTAGCTGTGAGAATCTGTGGCTGTGAGAATCTACAGTTCTACAAAATACAAATGTTAAGGAACTATCATGAAAGCAAAAAGAACTGGGTTTTTTAGTGATTAGTATGGTCTAAATGTTCATGTAACCTCAAGTTTATAAGTTGAAAACCAGCAGTAATAGGAGCTTGAGCCCCTACTGGGAGGTGATTTGATCATTAACAAGCAGGCCTCATGAGTGAGACTCATGTCCATATCTATCTATCTATCTATATCTATCTATCTATCTATCTATCTATCTATCTATCTATCTATCTATCTATCTGTGTGAGTACACAAAAAGACCCCAAAATGTTGTATTCCCTCCTTCTGCTATGTGAAGATACAATGAGAAGTTGCTAACAAGCAAAATTCAGATCTTCATCAGACACCAAATCTGCCCAGTTTCTGGCTTTTACACTTTGCAGCCTCCAAAACTGGTAGAAACAAATTACTGTTTTTTATAAGCCACCTGATATATGTATTTATTGGAAGAGCAAAATGCTGCAACAGTGACATCATTTCCAAGCACATACTTTTCCTGCAAAAGTGGGGAATCATTTATATAGATGTCTTTGAACTGATTGAACATAAAATGAATCAAGAGTATGTAGACATGGCATTCTTCTCACAGAATTGGTCTGAAATAAATCTGTTAGATGTCCAGGTTACCTCAGATTATACTTGTTCAAGAAAGACAATGCTTTAAAGCAGTTTATGTGATCTATTTTTTTCTTCCAGCCTAATGCACAAGTTGGATAATATTTATTTATGCAAAACTTTCTGATATGAAAATTCCTAGTGTCTTTTCTGTACTTAATCACATGCTTCCTGATAAAGAAAAGTTACATATACAAATGTACGATAATAAAAAATAAAATACTGTATAGTCATACTATTATTGTAAGTTTGCATTATGACAAAATGCCATTCACAAACTTTGATTTTTGTTATTAATAATTAATTGTACTATGTACTGCTCACAGTTAATGGCTGTAATGATGAGTGGTTCTGAGAATCTAAGTATAGCAAATCTAAACACTTTAGTCATCCGTGTGTGACACCATTACCCAAAAATCAATGCAAGTCTAAGACTGAAAATTCCATATTCCATCCTCTCTATAAAAGCATGCCCTTAATACAGGTAGATGCTTTAACTTGAAGTATGAGAGTTGCAATTTACTTAGACAAATTTTATTGTTCATTGTTTAGACACAAACTTGAATGTTGAATTAATGTTTATTGTTGGACAAGTTTTTATTAGAAACTAAATAGAATAAATTCATAACTTTCTCAATATATTATCTAAGAACCAGTGTGTTAAAGACCCATATCACTTTATCACTTGAAATCTTAGCCCAGATTTTCTAATTATCCTTTTTTCTATATCTGTGCCTCAACTTAGATTTTTAATTTAATTACAACTATACCTTTTATTTTAAGGAGACTTGACTTTTGACTTTAAATTGAAAGGAAGATAGATGATAAAGATAATAAGATATTTATTACTTAATAAAAATAAAATACTTTCAGTGATATCGTTGGATATTTTAATGTACTACTGTATATACATGTCAAAATCATACTGACTCTTCTAATCTGGACTTCTCTGTTTTGATTTCTTGAGGATATCTGGTCCATCAAAGGGAAAATAATACTCTTTGAATATGTAAGTTAATTTTTCATGTATGAGTGCTTATAAATGTAGAAGTAATCATTTGGGAAGATGTTCACAAGCTGAGACTTAGAGATGTTAAATGACTTGTTTAAGCTGTATACACAAAAAGAACTAAAATTTCAGGCTCTGGTTCCAAATTCAGGACCTTTCTCCTACACCATGATTCGTACTTTAGTAGATAATCTATTAGCATTGGGATAATTCTGCAATGAAGGCCAAAGAGATGGAGAAAGTATTATCTTTCTCAGTCCTCTGTTTCATCCAAAGGAATTTTAATCTTAAAATTTAAGTTTGAAATGATTTGACTTGAATCTTCTATTTCCAAATAAAGGAAAATTTGTCCTTCAGAAATCTGTTAGACAATATTTGTTCTCTATCAATGATTGTGCCAACATGACAGGAAGATACTTTTCGTGTGAATGCTGGGCAGAACTTGAGGCTGGATGAGAATATTTGCGTTTTTTCCTGTTTAGCAATGGGGATATATATATATATATATATATATATATATATATATGATAGTTTTTTCAGTAAACATATGTTAACTACATTTTCAGATATCAGAGTATTGAGCTCTGTTTGAATATTTTTTACAATATCAGAATATTTCACTATATGTAGGTACATAATTGTTTTACCAGTCCTCAAGTGTTTTCAGAACATTTAATGGCAACAGAATATTGAGAGGACAGAGCTTGCCATATGCAATGCTTGAATTAGCATTTCTACACTTAAATATAACTTTGCAATCTTGTGCTAGTGCTTCTGTAGAAACCAATTTTAAATCAGAGTTTCTATATCAAAAGTAGACTTATTTTTAACTTTAAAATTGTGACTTAATTGGTCCCCTACAAAATTTCACTAGTAAGAACATGAACATGTCTCCTCAATCACTAGGAATAAACCTTGAAAATATTTGAAGCACAATATATTACATTACAATCTTACAGTTATTTAATCTGCATTACTATAATCTTGAGTGGGAATGATAGCCATTTTTCTGTTTAGTGATGCCTTGAATTTATTTTGCTATGAACTAATTGTATCTGCATCATTTTTGATTATTGTTCATTTGTTATCTGTTCATTTGTTACAACATTTGTTTTCTGTTAATTTGTTAGAACTCTGTGTGTGATCATACTTGGCTTTTTGCAATATCCATTTAAAATGTTAAATATATATATACATATGTATATGTATAAATACATATAAACACTTATATATCATGTGAGATAGTGTTTCTCAGATCCAAGAATGTTTGTTTATATTATACAATTTGGTTCTTTTTCTTTATATCTTTTGTGTTGCATGTTCTACTTAGAAAAGCCTTCCATTTTCACAGAGTATATCATTAGAAATAACTTATGTTTTCTTATAGTAATTTTATGGTTTGCTTTCCTAATGTTACTATTTGGAACTTCTGCTCATTTGCCCTATGGAGAAATCCTGTCTCTACTAGCATACTTTCTTTTTAAAAAATGTGCAGCTGGAAGGCTTACCACGTATTAAATCTAGAAACAGGAGTTTGCAAGCATTAAAGATAATAATCAGGTTAAAGACTGTCAGGTATAATGTTCTCAGGGTCCAGATATAGAAATAGAAATGAATGTGAAGAATGCCGGAGTAGTAAAACATCTTACCTAAGGCCCAACAGTGGCAGTACCAAAACGTTTATCCCCTCATCCCATGTTCAAAACATTACCCTTTACTGTGTTCATCTCTTGGATTCACCAGCACTTAATGAACAGCCTGATCTGACCATCACATGGTTCCAGTCAGCCCCATTTATTGATAAACTGGACTTTATATTTGTAAGGGCTTTAAACGAGGAGCGGGGCAAAGGCTTAGTAAAATATATTTTAGGTGTCAGATTATACATTGATTCCTAGTCCAGAGTCAGCATTGGGAACTATAAAGTCCTTGAATATGAAACCCAAAGGAGTCCCCCTGGGGTTATGAATTTGTTTATTTAGAATCTTTGCAAGAAGTTTGAAGGGAGGAGGGTAAAAGTTTGAAGGGCGTTTCAGGAGCCCCACCCTTCCTTCAGCAACCTCACTAGATTTTAGCAAAAGGATGCTTTACGGAGGAGTTGAGATTTAATGGGATACAAAGTGCAGAAGTCAAATTTCTATAATGCCCACCTTCTAGTCTCATTTTGCTGTCTTGTGCACAGGGAGGCAGAATAAGCACTGCCTAAAGGTCTGCTGTGGAGAGGCCCATGACAGGACCAGTGCGTTCCTTGGGAGAATGCACTTCTTTGAAAGGGTGAAGATTCATGGAGTCATCTCTCTGAGATAATTTTCTTAGCACTTCGTATTTAAGCTCATAAAGTTATACATAGGTCAGTTTTACCAGTGATTATTGTTTTAAGGAGACCATATCACCTCCCCCACCAATTTCACTTTTTCACTCCACAGTAGTGTCTCAGGTTGTTTAAAAAATGACAATGGGTATAAATAGTAATCCAATTATAGTTAGAAGAGATTTACAGCTTTAATTACAACTGCTGTTAAATTTCAAAGGGACTGACATAAGCAATCAACACATCCCATCCAAGAATCCATGTTGCTATTATAAAAGCTACCTGCCAATTGTTTGTCACTTGAATGACATGCAACAGTGCACATGTTATCTCCAGAATTAGTGATACCGACAGTTTTGCTATGTTTAATGTATGTAGGCAGCATAACACAAAGGCATTGAGCCTAGGAATTACTCAATTAGGGACTGTCGCATTGTGATACATACATATTTCATCAAGTGTGTTAGCTTCTCAATGAATTTGTTTTAGCTCAATCAACTATGTATTCATAGAATTTCTCTACTAAAAAAGTGACCAAGAACACACACACACAAACATGTGCGTGCGCGCACACAGTGCACATACACAACCACTTTGCTAGACATCTAGACACTATATATATATATATATTTATTTATTTATTTTATGTATTGTATAATATTCACTAAATATTTGCTATGTATCTGGGTAAAATTTTTGTCAAATTTCATTTGAGATTCAAAACAATCAATCTTTCAACATATATACCATTATGTGCTGATTTTTTGGTTTCGATAATTTATGTTATGGAACAGATATTACACATCTTTTGGGATGTCACAGACTCATGTCATTTTAAAATTATTCGATAGTATTACCAGACAGGAAAACTGCTCAACTCACATCTCAGCTCCTCTCTCCATCATCCTCCCAGAGCCAGGCATATCGATCTCAGTCTGAGGCCTTCAGCCTTACTTTGAATTCTCCAGCCATCTATAGACAGATAGGGTCTGTTTAATTCAGTTAGCCAGTTACCTAATTGGGCTTCACACTGATCATGCTGTGAGATGTAGAATTGGATGTCTCAAAGCCAACTGTTTTCTAGCTCACTGTTTCCCATTTTTCCAGGCCTGACCAGTAGATAGGACTCTTGGTGCCCTGTAGATAGGAACACTGCTAATATGGTAGCCCCAGCTGAGATCCTGCTGACCTTGTTCTGACTCAACGAAGACTACTTTTGATAACACATTTCTTATGTGTCATCCCTCACTGGTGTATGAGTCTTAAGAACCTGCTGCCTGCTAATCTAAAAATCCTGGCTTGACACTTAATGATCATATTTTGCAAGAGGATTGATATTCAAGAGAGAAAGAACCAATGTAGCCACACTAGTTGATAAAATGGCAAAACACTTCCTATGGTTGGTAAACAACCTCTGATCTTAGTACCTGGCTTCACTGGCAGCATTGGTCACTTTCCTTAGGTAACACTGCTTCCCTTTCAGGACTAAATATGCAGGTGATCTAGTGATCATATGTGGTCTCTGGTACATCAGGAGACAGCTGTTAATGTGTTCCTGCTGTAGCCATTCCCAGCTCTGATGGAACGGTGACAGTACCTTTTGTCCTCAATCTGCTCCTGCTCCTTAGTATTAACAAAGTACTACTCCTGACTCACTGCAATTTTGCCTTTGACTTAGACAAATGAGTAGCTTTCTATTTTAGGGTACAGAATGGGTTTTCTGCCAGTTTTTCACTCCTTGTGTCCTTCATGTAGCCATGTAGCCATGAGTAATTAGCCTACCCTTTTATAGACCCTGCCCACAGATAATGGTCTGACATGTTCATTTTTAAATACTTTTATGTGTTTCATCCTGCAGCCATAGGCAATGCCACTTTTTAACCAACATAAAAGACCAAAGAGACATTACATTAGCAAGAGGGAGGAATTAAAAGCAGGGATTTGCCAATGATAGTGCTGCTGAACTAGATTATATGTCAAGACAGTTGGTCACGTCTCTGATTCAGTGACATTCGAAGACATAATTACAGTAAGACGGCCTCATTCATGCCAATGCGAATAGTTTTTTTTCTTAAGATAACTGATCCCCAAGGATGGCAGAACTATTTCCTTATGCATTCTACTGGCATTTACTTTGTCGGAAAGTAACAAATTATACATAAATCCTGTTTTATAAATGGTATGCTGTGCTTTAAATACAGTCTACTATGTCATTCTGTCAGAGATCAGCAATAGCAAACTGTTTTGTTGATTGATTCATTATTCTCAATGCCCAATTGAAGAAATTATTACTGAATTTACAATGAAAAATTTCCTTTAAAATGAATTAAATAGTTTATGCTGAAATAGTAATAAAGGCACTTTTATTTTTTGCATGTTAAAAGCATTCCTGAGTCTCTGACATATCTGCCTCATCACCCTGATTACTACCTATAGTATTAGTGATGGATTAGATGGCTATAAAAATGATACTTGCCTATAATTAACATGAAGACTGTGTGACAGCATGAGGAGCTTTTTAAATAGTACCTGTTATCTTTCAAGAAAGCGTAACCTAAGTTTATCTCACCTCAAATTTCGTGTTTTTCATTTCAAATCCATTCATCTTTCTTTTTGAAAATGTCCAAATGCCCTCCCTGAATTAAGAACACATGGCGTTGGCAAACACAATAACTGTGCTTAGCGTATAGAAGACTAAACTTGAAGATTACATCTAAATGGCTTGATTGAATCAGAGACAGAATTCAGCCTACATTATCATTGAATATTTGACTTTTGTGTTTTTGGCAACAAATAATTTAGTTTTCTGGGTTTGAGTGATTAGAATAGGTAGTGTTTGCTCAGGTCTTGCTTTGTTAACCCCAAGCTGAGTTATTCTCCACACTGAAACCCTGTCATCTTCAGTTTATGGTCTCCTGTCAAGCTTTTTATCAGTATATCTTCTGAACTCTAAGCTAATTATCCTGAATTCAAAAGTCTCAAGGCTTCATGTTTGTAGAATTTTGACCTGACGTTTTCTGTCTTTGATCACAGAACACTTTCCTTTCAAGTCCATGTAAACCACCCTAACTCTGAGCTTCTCATGATATTTTCTGTTCTGTGAGGCCAGATAAGGACAGATATTTGATCTGTGACAAGAGATTCAGTTCTCTTTTATCTTGCTATGGATTTAGTAGCAATCCTCTGATGATGGAGTAAATCCCAATATGGATTGAATGAGTCCTGAACTTACTGATTCAGTTTCAACTATGTGTAACTGGAGAAAATGTCCAGGGAAGAAAATCTTGAATAGCCTCTTTACCAGTGTTCTATTAATTTTCTAGAGTTCATACACTTAACATCTTTTCTCCAGAGAAGGAGTTAGAAAAAAGTAATCAGAATAATAAAAATAGGTGGATTGCTCAGATTTTCTGTTAAGCCAATTCTTTTAAGAATCCAGTTTCAATTCTCTGGGCTTGAAACCTTGCTTTTACCATCTTATTTTATGGTTTCTGGTTAAGAATTTTGTCACTGCAACTCCTGAGCATTAAGCTACTCTAAAATTTTTATAAATGTTATTAACTATTTCAGCCCTGTCTGTGCTTAACAACTATTTATTTATTTATATCTGTAATTATGGTTATCAAAGATTAAGATTTTTAAGAGATTTGCAAGAAATGATTTTTAAAGGCACCAATTATAGGGCAATAAGTAGCATTGGTCAGGGAAGGTGTTGGGCTGTGATAGTCAGACAGAGGGCTCAGACGATCCTTTCCAAAGCCCTGGAATTTGGATGCCTTTCACAGTTTTGCCACACTGGGGTAAGAGCCTCTGCCTGTTCATTCTCCACCACCCGGTCATAGCCTTGTTGGAGGGTATGCAATGAAGAAGTAACTTTGTCCAAGGTTTCCTTTCCCTCGGATCCTCCTCTCTGCCAGGTTTGATCCTCAGGTAGAACTGTGCTTCTATTCTATTCACGTACTTATGAAATAATTTCTTCTGCTGGGAAGTAGTATATAAAATCTTCTACTGATTTAACTTACTTATAAAGATCAATAGGGAGAATAATAGCAACCACTGCTGCTTGCAGCATGGCCTTGTGCCAGATCCCAAGAGCTCCATGCTGTGATGCTCTGTCTTAGTTACTTTCTTTTGGCTGAGACACAAAACTCAGTGCCCCCGATTTAAAGTAGGAAAGGTTTATTTTAGCTCACAGTTTATAGAGGTTTTAGTCTATAAGTGGCTGACTCCAAGGCAGGGAGGCATGGCAGTTGGGCATGAAAAAGAAGTTATGCTCACGACATGGCAGGCAGGAGACAGGGGGTGGGGAGGGCTCTCAATCCTTCCAGGCCTCACCCATAGTGATTTGCTCCCTCCCAGCATCACACCCAACTATGAGCTTGTCAATGGATGAATCCAGTGAAGAGTATCACAAGCTCATGATCCAGTCACCTACAGAAGCCCCATGCACACACAGAAACAACTCCAGGGATGCTCAGCTATGTTATTTTTGACAAAGGGGCTGAATATCTCTGCTTGAGGAGAGAAAGCTACTCTAACAAATGATACTGGAAAACTGGCTACCCATATGTCATAGATCTTAGACCCACATCAGTAACCATGTACTAAGCTACAGTCGAAGTGCATCTAATGCTCTTCCCATCTAATCCTCTTCACAGGATCACATTAAATTAAAAAGCTTCTGCACAGCAAAGCACACCACTAACAGAATGAAGGTACAACTTACTGAATGGGAAAATAATTGCTAGCTATTCCTCACACAAAGGACTAATATATAGAACATATAAAGAACTGAAAAAAAATAGATCTCCCCAAATATAAGTATAAATATATAAGACCCACTTAAAAATGGGCATCTGAAATCAATAGACACTTCTTGGAAGAAGAAATACAAATGGTCAGTAAATACATGAAAAAAATGTTCAACATTGCTGGCTACTCAAGAAGTGCAAATGAAAACAACACTGAGATTCCATTTCACTCCATAAAGAATTGCACTCCTTGCAAATCTCTTAAAAAATCTTAATCTGTGATAAACATAATTACATCATCAAGAAATCAACCAATAGAACAAATGCTAGCAAGGTTATGGGGAGAAAGAAACACTTTTCCATTGTTGGTGAAACTGTAAACTGATACAACCACTATAGAAATCATTATGAATATTCCTCAAAACTAAAAGTAGAAATTCCATTGGATCCAGCTATTCCCTGTCTAGGTATCTTTCCAAAAGAGTTAAAGATGCAGTGATATATGCTTACCCATATGTATAGCAGGATATAATCTTGGATATAGTCTATATGTTGATTATTGGATGAATGGATAAAAAAGTGACATTTAGCAACAGGAACGAGGCTCCCATCATGGCACGTGAAAGAAGTGAGACACAAAACACATGATTCAATCTTCAGTATGAAGTCCGGAAGCAGAGCCTCATTCATCTGCTTTATTACTTCTGCTGTTCCCACTTCAGAGAGTCCAGAATTTCCATTTCTTCCTTGTCCAAGAACTATAAAACTTCATCAGAGGAGAAAACAAGATGACCAATCAGTGAGCAACAAAATACAAAGCCTCCCAAGAGAAACAACTCATACGCCAGAATAAAACACCTTGGAGAAACCCAGACAGAGGGAGATGGATCCTCTTGACACAGGAAGAAATTAAAACATGAAAAAGCTCATCAAATACTTCGGGACTACAACTGAAACAGCTGAAAATTATGGGACACAGCATTTTCACGGTGAACTGGCAAGTGTGTACCAGCTTGAATCCGCGCCGGCCAGAAGAACCACCCAAACTCATTCCCGCCACCACAAACAGGAAGAACTTCAGCACTGAAGTTGGAATTGGTAAGCCCAACAGAGAGTGGAGTCAGGGAAGGGACTTTCATTAATTCACAGTCAGAGCTGGGAATGAGACCCCCCTGCCCACATGGGAAGGGTGCAACCAAATGGGCAACATGTTGGAATCAGGCAGGAGGAGCCTGAACTGGGAGTGACAGTGACTTCAGTTGGTTGCTCCCTCCCTGGAGCTGATTAATGTGATTTGCTTGGACTGGGCCACACCCCTGGCCAGGACCCAATGAGCCGTCCCAAACCGATTCCCTGCGCCTAGCTTGCACTGACTGGGTGATCATCCCTGAAGTTTGGCTGGCCCAGTGGGGAGGGGCAGGCATATGCATCCTGCTTACACCTCAGTGACAAGAGCAGGCAGAAGAGGGCAGAGGTCCCTCACCAGCATGCTTCAGAGGAACCGTGACCAACAGGGAAGGGGGCTGGGACCTACACTATAACCTGTGTGGAGGAAGCCAAGGCTATGACAGGAGAGAGAGGCAGGAGGAGGTCCCCAGCCCAGAACCCTGAGAACACTGAACCAGGAGAAGGAAAAACAAGGGAAACTGAGGGCGGCAAACACACAACATCAAACATGGCTTCAATGGACATTAAGAGATATCTTCAGGACCTTGTAGATGAGCTCAAAACTGAAATATTAAATCAGGTAAAGCAGGATATGAGTAGAGTAATAAAAGAAATGCTCTCAGGAAGCATCTCTTAGGATGATACAGATGGAAGAAGGGAGGAACACACAAAAAAGGAGTGAAACATTCGATAAAGAATATAAAAAATATAGAATACATGAAGCAGATTCAAAGAGACTATCAGGAAATTAAAAACTCCATTGAAAGCTGGCAAAACTCCTTAAAAGAAGCTAAGAATAAACTATCAAAACTTGAAGACAAGTTGGCAGTGTGTGATGATGAAAGGAAAGATCTCTTAAAAAAAAAACAAGGAAACAGGCAGTAACAATACAAAGGCTAGAAGATGACAAGAGAATCTACAATTTAAGAATAAGAAATGTGAACAAAGAAGCAGGAATACATACAGGCAAATTACAAAGGCTACTCATGGAAATAATTAAGGAAAACTTCCCAAGCATGGGAAAAGAAAATGACATTCAGTTATGTGAGGCATACAGAACCCCAGCCACCTACAACCAAAACAGATCTATACCCAGACATATAATAATGAAGATGCCAGAAATTCAATATAAAAACAGAATGATAAAAGCCATCAGAGAAAAGAAACAGCTTACCTATAAAGGTAAACCCATCAGAATCATGGCTGACTTCTTGACACAGACCATCAGATCAAGACGAGCTTGGAGTGAAGTATTCCAAGCCCTGAAAGAAAATAACCTCCAGCCCAGATTGATGTACCCTGCAAAACTGTCACTAGAAGTTGATGGAGAAACAAGATGCTTCCATGACCAAGAGGAACTGGGCAAGTTTGTGACCACCAATCCAACCCTATAGAGAATATTGAAGGACATTCTAGAGAGAGAGAGAAAAAAAGACCAGGATTTTAGGAACAGTGGCAGAAAGGCCTCAGTGAGTGAGGCAGGCAGTAGAATGAAGGAGAACACTAGACAAACAAAGGCAGGAAAGTAGCATGGCAGAAATGAGGCAGAGAAGGATAACTAGAATCTCTAACATAGATAGCCTTGATATGCTATATTGTTAATAGTGCACCAGGATTTAAAACTCACATTACTCACACTACTCTGCTTAGATGTATTATATTCTGTTCCAGTCATTCTACCTATACTAGATTTGAGGACACAGACAGTAATCCCAAAAATAACAGAGTATAGTATGGTAATCATCCTTAATTTCCTATTAACTTAATCTAAAGCTCTGTAAAACCTACACTGTTTTACCATGATTGATCGTAATCAAATCTGTTTTGTTGGATTGCTGTTTTGTATTGATAGATTTTATTCAAAGCTGTTATAATTGATAGTATCAAGTCTGAGAGTATAGGCAACTGCACTTAAGATGACACGATCCACTAGAATATCCACTCTGGTTTGATTATTACCTGCCTTTGAAGTTTTATACTGTCTACAATGTTTTATTTTTACAACTATTATTATTTACTGCTATACTCAATTATACTGCTATATTCAGTTATGCCTGATGATGTAGACATTCTGTTGAAGATAATAAGAAACAACAGAGTAATCATGGTAGATTACCTTGTACTGTGGTTTTATATGACTGTTTGGTTTCATGTTTTCGTAGGAATTTGTTTTGTTTTGTCTTGCTAAGTTTTGTTCTTCCCTCTAATACAGAAAGTATAGAAATACATACAGAGATTCATGCATGAGTAGCTGTTTACACTCTCACTCTTTGACTATCTACTTTGTATGCTTTAATTTTATAACTTGAGCAACTATTTCTAATAGGACAATATGTAATTTATCAACTAGTGATTTCTTATTGTTTATTTATTTGGAATTCTGTATTACTTCTACCCTTTACATGCTTTTGTTTCTCTTTAAATTAAAAAAAATATGTCTTTAAATCCTCAGATATGGTATTTATTTAGGTATTATTTACTTTATCTCAGTAAGATTTTAAAGCTTTAAGTTTACAGAAATACATGTAGAGACTCATGCATGCGTAGCTGTTTACAGTCTCACTGTTTGAATAACTACTTTGTATGCTTTAATTTTGTAACTTGAACAACTATTTCTAAGAGGACAATATGTAATTTATCAACTAGTGATTTCTTATTGTTTATCTTTTTTAAAAAATTCTGTATTATCTCTACCCTTTACATGTTTTTTTTCTCTTTAAATAGAAAAAGTGACATTTATACACTATGGAGTACTATTCTGACATAAAGAATGATAAATGAGTAATTTGTAGGAAAATGGAGACCTTGAGACCGTAAAGTCAAGTGAAGTAACTCAAACACAAGTTTAAATAACACATAGTTTCTTGTATTATAAGAAACTATCACTCTATATATATACATAAATATATTAGACTGAAATAAAGGACAGATAATAGGGTAAAAAGAAAGAAAAAAGTATTGTAATCTGGTGTGACCAATGGATCTAAAATTGTACCTAGACTTCATGCAATCATATTACATGTTTTATATGTTCTTTGGCCTGTTAATCTGGTTTTCAATCTCTACATGTTATAATTAACTTTATAAGGTCTTATAAATGAATCTTAAAAATAAAAAGGAGAAGGAAGGAGGTGAGGGGGGAGAAAGGAATTGAAGTGTGTTATGTACTTGTACAAACCCTTTACCGTGACTGTAAACATTATGCAAAAGTGTACTAACAAAATTAAAAAAAGAAGCCCCACCTATGAGTGCGTGAGGCTTTGTGGGGGACACTTAGAAACCATAGCAAAGTATGTTTACAGTGGAAGAGTGCAAAAGCGCCTCCTGCCACAGAGATAGGAAGGATCCAGTCCAAAGTTGAGGACCTGGAGCTCACTGCAGAATCCCGTGCAAGTCAGTATCACAGAGCCAGAGGGTGCATGCTGCAAGGCCGACGGCTGTGCTGGAAGTCTAGAGACAAATGTCTAAAAACAGTGGCAAAGACTGGAGCTCCTCTAAAGAAGCAGAAGTGAGACTTCTTTCTTTTCCTTGCTGTTCCATTCAGGCTATAAATTTACTGGTTGGTGCTACTCACATGCAGGGTGGGTCTTCCTGCTTCTGTAAATCCATTGCCCCCGGAACCATGCTAAACCAATCTGCTGGGCATTCCTCACTCAAATTGACATTCCAGTTACCTATCACACCCTCACACTGTGATGATCCATAACCTCCATGGAGATTTCCCATCATAAATATATCCACTTACAAAGCATCTGTCTGTAGGTTATCTGATCCCATTACATGCTTGCATTTCTGACTATTGCTACTGAAGGGTGGCTTATAGCTGACAGCCTTCCATGTCTCTCATTGTGTTGGAATAAAATCCCCACTTGTGGAATAGGATGATTCCAGAACCTCAAGAGCCTACTGGACCATGGGCTTCCTTTTTCATGGTGAGAAGTTCAAGATGCAGGTGTTTATCCTTCAGCTTACTCCAGATCACCAACTGTCTAGTGCTTCACTGATGTGGTGGGGTCTGAAATCATCATGGCTTCAGGCGCTCCAGGTTTTCAAATGGAAGAAGAAATGAACTGTCCAAAGTGTATTCCAGGAAACAGCTTTGGAAGGAATTAGGATCTTTTCTCTGAAGGGTAACTGGATGGTAGAATAAATGGCAAGGAATAAGAAACAAATTCACAAAGAGCAATTATTATGAACCAAGAAGTCTCACAGGTGGACAGATTCATTCCTGAGCTTTGTAATAATGAGCTGTGTTTCTGGAGGATATGATAGTGACTATCAGCATTATTTTGATGCTGTTGGTTTCTGGGATCCTTGACTTGAACTGTTTTTTTAAGATTTTATTTATTTCATTTTTTATTTTAGCTTCCATATCCTTTTGATCTACATTCACTACTTTAGCCAAATCTTTATTAAATATCCTGCACTATGTTCTGAGGATATTATAGTGAACAAAATGGCAAAATTCTTGACCTTGAGTTGCTCATGTCTTAGTAGGGATAAGAAAACATCCAATTAACTGTCTGTCCTTTCTTCCATCTGAAAGCAGTTTATACCTGAAGAGTGTGAGGATAATCTATGCATCTACTTGGTGCAGCCAGTAAATTTACAAAGACTGATTATTCATTGTTGCAACTTCCTGTGTAATGCTTTTGTTGCTTTATTTCTCTACCAGATGCTAAACTTGAGCCTCCTACTCTTGTCCTCTCCTCTTGTCACTGTTGAAGCCACATTATAAGGAACTTGCTTAAAGTGTTTCCTTGCAAGAAAGTGTTCCCTTTCCTCTTCATGTATCTATAATTTTCTCAAAATATAATAGCCAGCTCAGTTCCATCCTGCTTTTCCAGTCAGTCTAGTCATAGGAATATATTCCTTTCTGAACATGCAACATATCATTTTCATCAGGAGAACTAAGCCTAATGCAAAATGTTTGCTCACTAAATATTTGATACTGCATTAATAGCATTTGTTAGTGCATTGTAAGCTGGACTCTAGCAATACTGATTTTTTTTTTCTTTTTGAGGCAGGTTAGGCTGGCCTTGTGGTAGCCCCATAGCCTGGGCTGACTGGAACTCTTGGCTTCCTGCCTCAGCTTTCCAAGTGCTAGGCTTACAGGCATGTACCTGAGTTATGATAACTGATAGTTTTATGTTTTCATTCATTCCAAATTCATCTATGGAAAGCTTATTTTTTGTCAGATATTGTCCTTAACATGTGGGTTCCTTTAAGCCAAGATATTTTCTTGTTTTTCTCGATATTTTCTTATTTTTCTCCTTAATGAAATATTTTTTAAAAAGTCTTTAATAAGAACCAAAATTGATATTATATCTTCCAGTATTATGGATGTTTGTTTAGTATTTACACGGCAGCAAGTTTACATTTGAGAATGACTTAATTTTAAATGCCCCATGACAATTACCTATTGTTGCTATTATAAACTACCATATTCTTGAGCATATTTATTACCTTACAGTTCTGTCATTCAGAAATCTGAAATGGGTCCCTGTGTGTTAAATTTTCAGTGTCATGTCAACAGGCTGTTCTGGGCACTGTAAAGAAGTATCAGTTTTCTTAACTTTTATAGCTTCTAGAATCTGGTCTCCTTCTTTGGTTTATGACCCCTGTTCTTGTTCTGACATCTTCTATCATATTTATGGTGCTTTGCTTATTTTTGGTCACTTACACAACCCAGGATAATTTCTCCATCTTCAAGTCAACTGATTAGCAATCTTGAATATATCACAGTCTTCATTCTCCTTTGCCAGGTAATACAGTATATGAATTCAGACGTAAGATGTGATATCTTTGAGGGTCATTGTTCTGCCTATCTGTGCCCTTATGGGACTGAGGATCAGCTGTTATTCCCCTTGCAGGGGTCAGGCTTCTGCAAGGTTGGCGTTGTGCTTCCTTCCATCATAAATGTGATGCTTATGCTCTCAGAGGTTGAGGTCACCTCCACTCAGCAGTCACTCATAGTAATTATGGGCTGAATATCCTGGACACATAAACATTCCATGTCTGACCTTGCATATCTCATTCAAGGAAGTCTTTGTACTATCACAAAGTGTATTGACATTTTGTTCAGACAGAAGAATTTAATAGAATTAATCAGAAAGAAAGCTTGAGGAAATTATTCTAAATCAAGAAAATGATAAGCTTGGCAACAAGGCTGGTTGTATTTTGGCTTATTTGTTGGAAGCAATGTTTTCTGTTACTTCAGAAATAATGGCACTTCTGTTCAGATGAGTAGAGCTGACTGTTTATTTGAAATTAGGAATGTAACCACCTTACTAGACGTGGTATCACAAATGTGACTTCCATCATCTGCCCAAACTGTAGTGCACACAGTGCAAGCTAGAGAGAGGGTCTGTGGTGGCAGATGATGCCGTCAGCCACATGTCCCCGAGGAGCAAAAGAAAAGAAAATGCATAGAAAGTCTGAGGAGAAGGGCACATACAGGGCAGGAAAACCAACTTCATAAATGAGACAGCACAAGGCAGACAATTGTTGGTATTATTTTAGTTAAATGAAGTTACTCTCCAGAGACAAGAAGAGTTGGAAGTTTCTTCTAATGAAACAGAAAGTAGATGTCTAATGTTCACACTGAGATGAAAATCTAATAAGTGTGTGTTACGCAGGATTTGCTACAATCTGTTCAAAATTTAATACCATATTATTAAAATAAAAATTATGTTTAAAATAATTTGGAAGTTCTGTGGCCACTTTAACTAGGCATGATTAAAACTATACAGTTCTATTCCGCTAGATATAAATGTTAGAAATGGGAAAGCTTTTATCAGTATTTTTCTCATGCCAGAGAATATAAAGTTATACACTTGTATAAAATTTGCACTGTAAGTTTATTTTCTTTGAATTTTTTTCCTCACTGACATTTCTTCTCATTGTTTCTTCCCACAATCCCATTTACAAGACCATTTTTTCAATCCACATAAAAATGTTAATGCTACAGCATAACTTTTATTGTGTAAAGCATTATTCATTAAATAATGAATAATTATAGATTATTCATTACAGTTGGGGTATTTAATTACTTAAAATTCTTTTTCACATTGTGCTTGCTTTTAACACTTATATTGATGTTATATTTTTGGAAAACATTTCATTATTTTTAAAGTTTTCACTTTGAAAGCAGGTTAATTTGAGACAGTAGTATGACAGGATTAAAAAGTAGAGAAAATTTGTAAAGAAACCATCTGGGTCTTAATTCATCTATTTGACATATTTATTTTTATCGGGTTGAACACAGTGTGACCCATTCTCCATGGCCTGGCAGCAGCTGTAGATTTCTTAAACTCGATTGTGATCTTAACACATTGTTCTTATTTCTGACAGAATTTACAGCTGTAATATTTTCAAGACCACATTTTTTTTTTCTCCTTGTGCTATTGGATCTAGTCCTCTGAGGATGGAGACACTATGCTCACCACCTGGATTTTGTTCCTTAAAGACAGGACCATAAAATTGCAGGGCTGGAGGATCCCTGCTACTCAACTTCCCCCTACCTTAACCCCTGCAGGAGTGGGAAGTGGCAGCTGTAACCTACCTTGACCTTGGCCCAGTAGTAGAGGTGCTTTTTCTCCACCTAGATTTGCTGGTTACAGCTGTATCTTGGGCTTCAGGCGTACCTTTCTTCCTTCCATGAGACGGCAGCCTCAGCTGCGGCTCATGTCTTACACCTGTTATACTAGGTCTTTTGAGGTCAATGCAGGAAGATTGAAAATTTGGGCAAGACAAGTCAATGTAGCAACACAGGGATACTCTGTGTCAAAATAAAATTAAACAAAAAATAAAGAAATTAAAATAAAAGGATTGGGGATGTAGTTCAGTGCAAAAGCTCTGTGTTTAACTCTAGTACCACACAGAAAGAAAAATTAAAGATAAGAAAGAAAGAAAGAAAGAAAGAAAGAAAGAAAGAAAGAAAGAAAGAAGTAAAAAAAAAAAAAGGCAGCTTTCTTTTTCAGGTCACCAGGGAAGGAGACTGGCTCCCTTACTGACCTCATCGTATGGATGAATTATAGTACCTACTGTATTTAAAATATATTGGAGATAGTGTAATATAATAAAAATAGTCTCCCTTCTTTGGGGCAAGATTGTACGCATTTTCACATAATCCTTATACTCCGAACTTGTGTCCAGAATAAGTAGACCGTGAAAGGATACGTTAGATATAGTCAGACTTAACAAGTGAGAATGTACCAGACCATGGGCCAGAATTGAAATGCCGCGGAAGCGGGGTAAGTACTTATAGGGATCACTCAGAGGTCTGGGTACCTAAAGGCAAAGCCTAGCTGTGTCTTCTGCAGATGCTCAGAACCAGGGTGTTGGTGAATGAGGGGAAGCCAGAGCCCAGCCTCCACCCCACTTACATCACAATAGATGAAATAAACCGTTGCCAAGCTGTAGGACTTTGGTTGTATACAAAAGGGCTGAACTGAATGGACAGGTGTTATAATAGAGCGCCAGCAGAAGTGACACAAGGTCTGATCAAAACATAGGGGCAAATCTTGAAATTAAAAATGTTTTATTTATACAGAGAAAAGCACATTATCATTAATCCTCCACAAAATATCTTCCCTTTATTCAAACACACTTATCCTGTCATGTTCACTTGCTAAAGCAGTTCTGGAAGTCCTCTTTCATGAGTGCCTTTAGTTGTGCTGTTGAGGTTGTGTTGATGTCCTGAACTGATTGGAAACATTTACCTTTCACTTCTGGGGAAGACCCAGAAGTCACTGTGGAAGATGAAGAAGTTACCAGGCTCAATGCCAGATGCAGTGAATAAGAGGATGAGGACACACTGTAACGTCTCGACAAGTCCAACCTCCCCTTGGATGGTACTCAGCAGCCGCAGCCGTTACACTTCTTATTGCACTGATAGTTAGGAAAGAGGGTCAGACCAATACCCTGAGGGAGTGGGGAGTGAAGAAGTTTATTTTGAGGGTGTTAATAGCAGTGTGTCTTTTACTGTAACACATTTCAAAAACAAATAATTTAGAATTGGACACCGCCACAAAACTATAGACCCCAGAGAACAACCAAAGGTTTGAAATCACAGAGGAACATCTGTGTGTGTGTGTGTGTGTGTGTGTGTGTGTGTGTGTGTGTGTGCTTTTAGTTCTCTTTTTTTCTTTGGCTTGGCTTTTGGTTTCATTTTATTCGCTTTGTTTTTGTTCTTGTGGTGTTTTTCTCTGATACTTGATTTTTGTTTCTTTGTTGGGGTGAACATTGTTTGTAGTCTTGTCCCTGTTTTTTTGTGTTTTTATTTTTTCTCTCCCTTCTGCCTTCCTTACCATTTTCCCACAGCTTAGGTATTCTTCCTCTGTCCTTCAGTCTTGCTTTTAATCTTTTCTTCTTTTATTTCTCAAGCTTTTCATCTCCATTTTAATTTTCTCACCTTAGGGTAAAATTACGCTGCTGACAAGATATTTACTGTATGTAACATTTTTATTTGTCTTAGATTTGGTTATATAACTATAAAATCTTATATATGTGGTTAAAAGTGATGAATCATTAATTATCACAGTTTGTCATTTTTTAGCTGTGTTTGATGCTACTGTTGTTGATTGTACTACTTTAGACAATATGACATGGTTACTGTGATCAGTTGATCTTCCCTATATGTCTATACCTAGACAGCTTGAAGGATGTAAAGAATATTACAGTGCAGTACCAGAAAGCTGGGTTCTTGGTCAAACAGGCTGCAACCTCTCTCATCCCTAATAAACAGAAGAGGCAGGGTCTTAGGAGACACTCAAAGGCCAAAAGTCAGCTAATCCTAGGAGCCACCTTTGAAAACTAGTTATTTCCTAAAAAGGTCTCAATACTAATAATAAAACTACCCACCAAAAGCAACTTATCAATGCAGAAAGCAAATAAACAATGACAAAAGAAAGAAAAGAAAAAGAAAATGAGAAAATATGAAAACAAGATGCAACCTCCAGTTTATCCAAAGGGACATTGAGTTAGAAGAAATCAAAAGCCACCCTGCTGAACTTTCTGAAATAGTAGCAGCAGAAGTAACAAAGCAAATCAGAAATAATTACAAAGATGATTAAAGAGATGATGAGCATAGTGAAGGACATGATTAGCAAATCTAGAGTGGATGATAATTTAAGGAGAAATAGAGGAGTTTAGGAAATCATGAATGTTCAACATAGGAAAGAGTTGGATTCCATAAAACACATTCAAATAGATATTTGGGAGATTACAAATTCTTTTGAAAGTACAGGCAGAAGAATCATCCATAAGAAAGATAGAATACCAAATCTAGAAGACAGGGTTGTGGTTAGCAATCATCAAATCAAAGACTTCTTAAAAATAGCAAAGATCGTGAAAAATCAATTCAAGAGCTGCTAGACACAAAGAATCAATGAATCAAAAAGAGCTTATTCTTTGAAAGATTAAATAAAATAGACAAATCCTTAGCTGATATCATCAAAAAAAGGAAAGAATAGAGCCAAATCCATGCAATTAAGGAAGGAGAATAGTGAAATCATAATGTGTCCTGCTGAAATCCAAATGGTTAGTACCAGCTTTGGGAATCTTGTCAACAGTGTAGCATTCAGAAGAAATGGATAGACTCCTAGACACAATATGTATTACCAAGGATGAACTAAGAAGATATAAAAAATTCAAACAATTAGACCCCCCCCATTCAAATACCCAGTTTAAGAGCAGGCATCCTAAATGAACAGACATTTTTCTGGTGAAGAAAGGCACAGTAAATAAATATATGAAAAACTGTTCAGCATCACTGGCCATTCAAGAAATGCAAAGTAAAATAACACTGAGATTATATTTAACTCCAGAAACAATGACTATCATCAAGAAATCAACCAGGAACAAATTCTGGCAAGAATATAGAAAAAAAGGGAAACATTCTACGTTTTTGGTGGGAATGTAAACTGGTACAACTCCAATGGATATCAGGATGGAGACTCTTCAAAAAATTAAAACCAGAGATTCTATCTGACCTAGCTTTTCCTGTTCTAGGCATTTGTTATGGTTGATACATTGCGTCAATTTGAGAAGTTTAGAAACTTAACTGAGAAACTCATTATCCTTATCTTGTACAAAGGGCAAGGAGATTTTGTGAGTGTTCTATCTACCCTGGAGGGTGGAGGGTGACCTGCATATACTATCAGGGAGGATAAGAGGCTTGTTTTCTCCTTTTTGCTTTGGCTGCTGCCTTGAAGTGTTGTGCCAGTGCCATGTCACCCTGCCTTAGAACCAGCTGATTATGGACTGAAACCTCCAAAAACTGCAAGACTGATAAACCTTTCCTTCTTTCACTTTGGGTGTCAGGTATTTCGTCCCAGCAACAAGAGAAAAGTAAAAGTAACCAAGACACAGCATCTTCACAAAAGAGTTAAAAGCATCTTGCTAGAGTGATATATGCATAGCCATATTTGTTTATAACAGGACAATTTATAATAGATTAATCTTAGAAACAGCCCATATGTCCACCAACAGATGATGGATACATAAAATGTGGTATTCATATACAATGGAGTAATAGTCAGCCATAAAGAAAGACGAACTTGAGTAATTTGTAGGTAAATTATTGTATCTGATGATCGTAATTTTAAGTGAAATACGTAAGACACACAAGTTTAAATATTGCATTGCTTCTCCAGTGTGAGGAACCCTGAGGGTAAACAAAGAGTAAATGGAGGCTTGGTAATGAGCAGTACTAAGACCATGTTCAAATGGGAAGAGGAACAGAGGGGAGAGAGCCGGGAAAGAAGGGGAAAAAGGACTTTTAAAAAGAGAACGGGAGGAACAAAAAGGGAACAAAGCTTCTGTAGATGGAAAGCGGAAGAGTGGTTGAAAGGAGGGGAGAGGAATGATACCAAAGAATTATGATAGATTATGGACAGATACAGTTTCATATGATGTATGTGAACACTATGTATGACAAATATGTACTAATAAATTTTTAAAATAATTTTATACATTCACTGTGTATTTTGGTCAAGGTGATAGTCTTCCTGCATGCAAGGCAGGAGCTTGAACTTGCTTCTGAAATGGAGTCAGGAGATAATGATAGTCAAGTTTAATGAAAAATAAAAAACAATAGCAAACCATCAAGTTTTAAGTAAAAAGAAATGTGAAACCAGCATAAGGACCTATCAGAATAGGAAAACACATTTGGGAGTTTTTACTTATGAACTTAATCTATTAGATACATGGGACTAAAAAAAAAAATAGATATATGGGACTCACAACACTCATTGACTATCAAGGTATAAATGGTTCCAAAGTTTACAGATGACTTTGCAAGTATTGGCCACTTAGTAAATCACAAAAGATGTCTCTCCAAATTGTACTGAATAGGACTCGCATAATGTAATTCTGTAAATTGTACAGTGGAAATTATCTTTCAGCTTCTACTTAATTTTTCTGAGTAAGCTGGCTCATGAATCTCTCATTTCTTGTATCTGGGGGATCCCTGGAAGGTTGTGGTAAGGGGTAGAACAAAGGGTGAAGATATTCTAGTGGGTTGATCAGTGATGGGACCTGAGGCAGGGAGACACTTATACCAGGCGTGGTGGAGAAAGGTCTCCTGCGGTAGCAGTGGGAGGGCTGTGGGCTTTGAACTGTACAAACAGGTGATGTCTTGATGTGTCTTCAGTATCTCAGGAACCTCTCTGATCCCTTTCTCCAGCGTGTAGGGTGAGGACCCTTTGTAGGGTGGAGGGAAAATCTAGAGATGATGTATGCTAATGCTTTTGCAGTTCCTGGCACAAGATTGCTGCCAATGTAAGGTTAGAGTGACCATGCAGAGTTAAAGTGTGGGGACATACATATGATACTTCCATGTGGAAAAGAGAATTAAAATTGCTTGGTAATTGATTCTGGTTTTGGAGGCATAGAAGATTAAAAGACAATTCTGGGAGCTGCAGGAACCCAATATTTGAATAAGGTTTTTCAATAAAAATCTGAGTATAAATAATGTTACATACAATATCAAGTATCTAAATGATTAGCTGATTTTTTTCAGCTTTCTAAACTCATCAAAGTCATGTCAGCAATGCACAGCTTGTGACTCAACCTAGCATTGGCATGAGGCCTTCTGAACAAGGATAATAGCTTTTTTATGACATAAAAATAAGAATGATGCATCTAAAATTTTAAATCCATCTAAGTATTTATTTAGAATTTCACCATTTTCAAATGGTACTCAGTGCACAAATTCAGCCTCAGGTAACTTAATAATTGGCACATACACTCTTCCCTGAATCCAGTATAAATTTAGCTGAACTATCACTCATTCCACTGCTAATAAAACCAATCTCCATGTTATTTTTCATGTTTAAGTAGCTCACAATACAAAATTAGGAAAACTTTTTAGTACTATTCACTTTTCCAGTAAGAATGAATGAAATGTTTTGATATTATAAATCCTTTTCTCATTGAAATGACTTTATAATTTCAATCTGACCTGTACTTGTCCAGAGACAAGCATCATAAAAAGTCACTTTAATTGAAAAATATAAAAAGAGAAGTTACAAACATAAAATATATAAGAAATGTAGCAAATAAAAAATAATATGTTAGCATGGATTGCTAGTTAAGAGGAACAAGGGAAGAAATTGGAGGACAAATCAAATCAGCAGTAAAACAAACAAGATAGGAAGGAAGGTCGTGGGAGAAAGATGTAAACAATCGTAAATACATAGTCAAAGAGAGTTTTGTGACCCTAGTAGGGAGGGAACCAGAAACACACTCAGGTACAGACTTCTTGGAAAGTAATGTGATGTTAAGTCCCAAATAAACTTTCTTTATCACTTACATAAGGCTTTATTTGTATCTACTACCATTCTTTCTGGATGACAGAGGATAAGGTCCCTTGGTTCCTTCTGCCTTTAGGAAATTCCAATCGGCTTCTTTCCATCAAGTCACATTTTCTGTTTCTGAATCATTTTAAAAGCATTCCTCCTGCTATCTGCAGTCTGTCTTTCAGAAGTCTGTTATGAGGAACAACCCAGAGCTCCCTCAGTACTAACTTTGTCTTTTCTTGGGCTGTGTCTTCTCTTCTGTCTTCAAAGTGCTGAATAGGTCTGCTGCTTCCACTCTTTGATCTCCAGTCGCTTCTAAATCACACCACTCTAACCTTACTTGTTGCTGAAAAACAACGACCCAACTGCCAAATTCACTGGCGTTTTGAACATCTCATTCTTGTCTTCCCTTTACTTTTTAAACAATAAATATACTTAAGATCGCTTCATATAGGTTTTAGAAAATCACACAATTTAGTTCTCTGTCCACCCACTTAGACAGCTCTCCTTTGTTTTTGTCAGAAGCCTCTTTGCTCACTGCACCCTTCCTCGTCCACCTCTTTTCCTGTTTCACATAAACTCCAGTAGAGCTTGCACCCACTTTTTCAAAGTTTCATGATCCCGTTCAGTCTAATAATTCTAAGAAAGAATCCAGATTTCAATCTGACTTTATTCACGGGAAACCTGTCTGTTTTGGCACTTGCTCTCTCGGTTGTGTCCGCTGGGAAGTGACCATGTCTGGAAGCAAACTCGGTTTGTTCTCCTGTCTAAGCAGGGTGGCATTCCTGTTTCAGGAGATGGAAAGTCTGTGCTTCAGTCTGTCTCTGCCACACCGCGGTCAACTTCCCAGTCACCAAGAATAACTTGCGTTGTGTCTTTATGTGCTTCTACGTCACTTAAAAAGTATATTCCATTTCCCATCAATACCTTAAAACAGGCCTTTCTTTCCTGGTGTAAGTGGTATAGAAATAGCCATGCAGTGCATTGCCTGACTTCAGCCTTGTGCAGGCAGTAGTTCATCAAGAGAGTTCTCATCAGACTGGTTTCCTAACACATACTGTATCACATGTTTTCAGTGGCTTCTCAGACTGTGTATTCCTGACCTTATTCTGTGTTCAGTACCCTCTTGTGATCCTCATGGCTTTATATTCCCCACTCTCTTGTATGCTTTTTCCTAGTTTGGGTGTTCTGTTCAGCATAAACTGGACATCAGTAATACAGCAGTGCTCAGTGCTTTGCCTGGTGTTTCTTTCCCTGATATTTACACTGAAAGCCAGATCAACTAATTTTTTACCTACTGCCTTCCTAAAATCTTTTCTGATCATGGTGGCCCAATGTATTCTCCTCCTTTGTGCAACTCTATTAAATATTGTTGTAAATACAGGAAGTAATACCTGGTCTTTTGCACAATCTCCATATCTGGAAGAATGCTCTATCCATAGTAGGTGTTAGAATCTCTTAACTGATTTTGCTGGACAGAAATTGTTCATACATTTATAATACTTGTTTCTCTCTATATTTCTTCTCCTAAAGCCTCAGTTTTTCACTCTTATCTTGCATTTCCTAAAACATGTCATGTTCGATTCTTAGCTATTGGGAAACAAATACCACTCTTTTTAAATTTCTAGGTCTCAAAAAGGTGCATTAATGCCACCAAAGTCAGCTGACTAATTTTCCACTTACTAGCTACCAGATTGCTTTCACTAGTAGGAGCTATTTTGTGGTCCTAGTTTAGGATGACAACATCCAGGTTGGCCCAGGATGGTTTTAGTTTATTCTGTTGTTCTGGAGCAATTATTAATAGTATCAAATTTTGCTCTCAAAAGTGCCCTGGTTTTGAGTGGATGAAAAAGATGTGGCATTTTTATACAATGGAATATTACTCAGCTAAGAAAAGGATGATCTTGAGGCCTTCATAGGTAAATGGAGACAACTTGAGACTATCCTCATTAGTGAAATAAATAAGAATCATATTTATAAATATCATATTGTGTCTCTAGTGTAAAAAGTAAATAAGAACTACAAGTGTAATAAAACCAAAATGTGTAATTGCTATTGTAAAAAAGAGAGGAAAAGAAAGTGCTTTAAGGGATATAACTGCATGTATGTTTGAGTGTGTAAAATAGATGACCATATTGCTGAATCTTTGTTGGATCTTTGAGCAGAACTTTGTGCACTCTCACTGTTTGAATGTCTACTATGTATCCTTTAACTTTGTAACTTGAACAACTACATCCAAGATGACAATATGTAATTTATAAACTAGTGATTTCTTAGTGGAGTTTTTTTCTCTTTTTCTTTTCTTTTCTTTCTTTCTTTTAGAATTCTGTATTGTTGCTACCTTTTTTTCTGTTTTGCTTTTTCTTCTCTTTAAATAAAATTTTAAAAATGTATAATTGCTATTGTAAAAAAGAGGAAATAGGAAGTGCTATAAAAGATACAGCTGCATGTATGTTTCGGTGTGTGGGATTGATGACCATATTTCTAGGTTCTTGTTGGATTGTTGAACAGATCTGCTTGCACTCTCACTGCTTGAGTGTCCACTTTGTGTGCTTTAATTTTGTAACTTGAAAAACTATTTCTAAAAGAACAATATGTAATGTATCAACTAGTGATTTCTTACTGTTTATCTTTTTTTAAATTCTGTAATATTTCTATCTTTTTTCTGGTTTTTTTCTCTTTAAACAAAAAAAAAATTTTTTTTAAAGTGCCCTGGTTTTGATGATAAATTACATGGTTATCTAGACTGTCTTTTGTAAAAATGCATTTTCCCCAATAGAAAATAAAAAAATCCTTTGTAATATTTTAATTGTGTGTCATTCAATACTCACCTTCATAAAAGCCCAGAAATGTATTTATTAAAAAGCTGCAACTTTGTGATTTGGAAGAGAACTGTGCTTACTCTGAGATGGCTTCACGGAATTCTCTCAGACTGTCCTAGATGGTGTGCAGTGAGGTGTAAGGATGAGCTGAGCTGTATGAATTTATAATAGACACCATGCTGGGCAGGGCTGGAGGCGGAATGCTGTGTGTGACTAAAGGAAATCACAGAAATGGTTTTCAACAAAGAAGGCTCCAACTGGCCTCTGCTTGACCTGAGATGCTGCCAACTGAGAAAAGGAAACATCTTCTACATCTAACCCAGCTCAAACCAAAGCAGAGCAACTCAAACCAGCAATCAACCATAGGGAGAAGGTGGGTGAGCCCTCACCTTGGAGGAGGAAGGGGTGAGCCATAGATTCTATGTTGGCCCTAACTGCAGGGAAAAGGTTTGGCTGCATTAGCTAAAAGAATCAAGACACTGTGTATATATTTCCTCTGAGAGATGGCTCTTTAAAACATTCTTGGCAGTGTTCCACTTATTCTACAGAAATCTGCTCAGCTTGGGCTCTAGGATTTCACCGAGGGATTTGCTGTCAAGTGATTCGGCCTTGATTCATGGCAAATTTTCACATCATTTGTAGAAATCTTTCAGGTTAAGTCATAGAAAATACATTTGCAAGCAGTTCAAAAAGTATGCTTTCAAATCTTAAAATGAGAATCATTTTAGAGTGTTTTTTGTTAATTACATATTGAGAATCCAACTCATGCGCTATCGCATTCTTAGAAAGCTGTCCAGTTCCGCTTATTTGGACTGTAATTTACATGCAATGCATTATTTTACTAAAGAAAAAAGTCTCACCGCATAAAATAGTACAGATATTGTATTATTATTTTCAGGAACTGGGCTCTGTAGGATTATATTCGCTTTGTTTAAAAGCACTCTCCAGAAGAGCAGATGATGCTGGGTTTCCATCTTCATTGTTATTCTACTCCTTTTCCGGCTCTGATGGGCAGAAATCATACTTCTGCCTCTGAAAGTTGTCAGTTCTGGTCTAGAATATCATGACTGAAGGTTCATTTGTCTTGTCAGAGTTCAAAAGGGCACCTAAGTTTCACCCCTTGCCCTGGTCCTGCCTTTCAGAACAATTCCTCAGCACCACTTGGATTTTTGCCTCCTGCAGTCCTGGGTGTGTGTATACTGTCAGGTGAAGCTCCTTCTGCTCATCTCCCTGGTGGAAGGAGCTGGAAAGAGGGGAAAATCAAACTTGATGGTATTCATTTTAAAACTCCCAAACCAATTGCTATACCTGGCACTTTAGGCTTGTGAATTTCATTAGGGCTGACACAGAAGAGCAGCAAGTCCTGACTGAGGGCTGACAGCAGCAATTACAGTGCAGTTTTGCTATTGGGCCCAGCCAAGGCCCTTCCCCAGGGCTAACAATCTCTTCATTGAATGGAAGTTTTGAGAATGGACTGAAGTACAAACCAGTATCCAAAGGGCATCTCTCCATCTCTTTCTATTCCTGGCTTCCTTACTCTCTCTTCTGCAACCATTTACCATTGTCTGAGAGTTCTAACCATGGAAACTTCACTTAATGCAAACTGAAGAGACTAAATGTGAAGAAGAAGAAGAAGAAGAAGAAGAAGAAGAAGAAGAAGAAGAAGAAGAAGAAGAAGAAGAATTAATAAAGAAAGAAGAATAGGATAACAATGAAATACCAAGAGAACAAATTTTTGAGTTCACTTAAATGAAAATTTCCAAGTTTTATATAGTATCTCAAATTCATTTGTGTGCTTACATAATGCTGCCCTGTAGCTTAATCAGTTGCTACGTTGCAACAGTTTTGTGTCAACATCATGTCCATATACACAGCTATATAAATAGCAACCTCACTCACATCACTGAATCTAAGTTAGCTTTCACATGTTGCATAAATTAAAACTATTCTCAAATGAATTCAGAAAAGGTTAACACAATTATACCTGTAAAATTATTTTAAGTACAAACCTGCACATATGTAGTACTGCCATCTAAAATACAAACGTATACAAATAGCCACATTTGGCATGCAAAGAACACTCAATGATTGTTCCTTTAATGCACTATGATAAGTGAGACTGCTTCCATAATCCATGAATAAAAATAAAAATCATTTTCTTTTATATGTGCTTATTTATATCCTAACCTACTTTGCTTGAGAAATTACAATATTTAAAAACACAAATTCATTCTTTATATATGTTAATGAACATGACTATTTGGCTTCTCCCAAAAGCTTTTTTGGGGAAGCTTAACAAAACTGTTTGAATCAGATAGATCAGGTTTTGGATATTGTGTTAGATTTCTGCCCCTGTGACAAAATACTTGAGTGTAACACTTTAGAGAAGAGATTTGGGCTCATTTTATCAGAGGTTTCAGTCCATGGAGCACTAACACCACCACTTCATCCCTGAGACAGGACAAAACATGGTGGTAGGAGTATGTGAAGGGGAAGACTGCTAATCCCACAGAGGTCAGGAAGCAAAAAGAGCGAAAGAGGTAGGAATAAGAGTCATCCTCCTAAGGCACATCCCCATTATCTCCTTTCTCCTACTGGCTGCAGCCTGGTTAACAGCACACTCCCCTATGGACTCATCAATGGATTTAGGCACTGATGAGGTCAGCTCCCAACAATTCAAGTGCTTGTCATGCTCCCACCACTGAATATTGCTGCACTGGGGTCCAAACTTTCAATGTGTGAGTCTTTTAAGGTTGTTGCAGATCCAAACCATAACAGATGTATTTATACTACATATAATACGGATCCTCTTTAACAAAATGTGTAATTCTATAGAAAAATGGGTCCATGTTCTGAATATGCATTTCACAAAAAGGGTTATTGAAATGTTCTATAAGCACAAATGAGGAACAAACCTTTTTTGGAAAACTGATCTGGAAAAGTTTTCTAGTATCTGACAAAGTTACATAGAGGTGGTTTTACACATTCCAACAATTTTAATTTTAGGTGCAGAATGTTTGGAATAAAAGGTTATGGAATGTTTTCAGACTCTCACAAAGTAGAAACAACCTTAAAATCATCAATAGGAGAATGGATGCATTATGAGTTAAGGAAAACAATTGACCTGCAGTTATAAAGAACAGCTAGATGGATTTTTATGTGAACTTTGAACCAAAGAAACCAGACAAAGAGGAATAAATTCTGTTTGATTGCAAAAAGCCTTAACCATAATGTATACAGAAACATATTTAAGTAGTAAAGTCATAACACTTATGCATACAAGTCAAATAATTTGTTATTTTTCTAGGGAAGGAAGATTGGATTGATGAAGAAAGAGTTTTAGAGAAGATATAGCTCTTAATTGTGTTGTGTTTACCTACATATTTATATTTGTATTTTATAAGCTTTTCCTTATATGTATTGTTTTCATAATATGAATGTATCTTTTTTCTTGAGTGTACCTTTAAAAAATGAAATACTTCTAACTCTTTATATTTCCTTTCATTAAGCCACCCAGCAGAGACATTCACAATATCAGGTGCAAAACTGTTTTGTCTTTTGTGAAACTAATCTGAGATATTTCCAATTGTTAGCTCCACAGTCTTATTTATTGTTATATCCTTTCTCCTTCTGCCACTGTTTTGGTTTAATGTATGTGTTCTCAAGGCAGAATTTTATATATATATATATATATATATATATATATATATATATATATAGTATTGTGCTTGAAAAACAAGTGTATTCCTTAGGAAAAATATTCCTTCCATTTTGGTAATATGTGTAAGATTTGAGCTTAGGAATTCTGTCCTTGGTTGATTTGTCCTTATTTTAGAGAGTCTTTCACATACATTTATATTTACTCCAAATCTCTGAAGAGAAAATAATCCAACTTTCATGGGATCTGTGCATAATTTCTGGTGGTCTACAATCATTTTCACTTTCATATCCCATACCTTATACTCCCTCTTTTGCACCCTGAACAGACAAGACGAATGAACTACTCTTGAATAACTTTTGGGCTTTTGAAAATTGGAGAAAATTTAATAACTCTAGATAGCCTTTTAGACCTGAGTCCAATTTGTAGTTCATATTCAACTTTTGAAAAATTTTGATATTTGAAGCATCTATTTTGTGTCACAAATCCTTCCTTATAATGATACAACATCTGAATGAGCAAGGTAGATGAAGTCACTTCCTTCAGTGACATAGCAATAACGAATGACTTGTGAAGAAGAAGGTACAGTAATATATAGACTTATGTCCTTTAAATTCAAGTTGATGGACCTAGAGCACAGGCGAAATATTTGGGCTTGTATAAGGACAGGAAATCTTCCACTGTGAAATATGTGAAAATTAAGTGCCAGTTGTGAAAAATAAGGGAAATTATCACCTGCTTTTTCCTAAATAAGAAATTTAAGGCTGCTTACTACATGTGAAAAGGTGACAGAAAGTTAAATGCCTGAAGAGAGTGTTAGAAGCTGCAAAGAACACAGTGAGAATATCTTACTCATCTCTCTTCAGAAAATACTTCTTTATGGAAGTATTGTTGAACTCCTTTAAGACATCAGTTGAGTTTAATAATTGTGAATTTGCAGTGAATCAATATTATTATGTGACTTTTAAAAGCCATTCGAAACCACCCAAATTAGATCTGTCCATGATTGAGGCTACTGAATAGAACTGAATGAAAGACAATTGGAGAAAAGTTGGCAATAGTGACAAAAGTATTAATTGGATTACTGGTAAACAAACAAACAACCACCAAACCACCAAACCAAACCAAACCAAACCAAACCAAAAACCCCACAAAAACTGATCATCAATTTCACACTGAATCTTCTGTGAAATACATCTTGCTGGTATCCACAAGATAGATACCATCTTGGGGATATAACAGCAATAGGATAATCACTCACTAGTTGAATAGTATTAATTTCATTTTATAAAATAAGATTCATCATGTGACACTTTTTTGGTTTTGTAGCCTACAGAAATATTTAAAAGAGCTAAGATGTTAGATTATTTTGAGAAGCAATAACTAAACTAAATTTGACCTTTTTTAGAGATTGGAAAAAGGCAAAGTTTAGATTAGATGATGACTTCAGAACCAACTCACTAATTCCTAGTACAATACTTACCCAGATGCTTCAGAGACAAAAAATGGGGGCAGTGTACTAACATGATCTATGGCTAAAACATTTAGTCAATAATCTTACCTCAGAAACCACATTTTGTGATAAGAGTAAAAACAAAGAGCAAAAATTAATGTCATATTTATAGACTTTTTTTTTGCTAGCAGGTTGAAAACATGCTATCATTTGTGTTCCTCCAAATTAAAATGAAATACATTGGAACTGTGTTACTTCAGATGAGTACGGACTGAATCTAGCCAAACAGTATCAGTCCAGGTGACAGTGGAGAGACAATGCATGATGATGTTAATGGATACCTGGAAAGACTTTCCCAAATAGGTAATGTGTAACTTAGGAACACAAGCATACGAGTGTCACTTACTACTCTGAGGTCTCAGGGTAGCCATCACTCAGGTTCCGAGTTTCTGGCATGGATATTGATTGATTGTTTTTTATTTTATTTTATATTTTATTTTAGCATGAAAGCTTTCAGAAGTGAGACTTACTAACAGATCAAACCCAAAGCATGTGCTTGCAAATGTATACTATCCTCTGCAATCACCAAAAAACTGGGCAACCTAAGAAAAGGATTAACTTCTCTTAGCTTCAATTGCTTCAACTACAAATCAAAGAAATGCTAGTCAATAATTTTCAAAAGTCCTTGAATATCAAAGACTTGAATATCAATTCAAATATTCTGTGTCTTTTAAAATTAGTATTTTTTAGACTGTACATCTTATCTCTCAATAATGACTGGTCCAACTCTTCAATAAGAAGTGCATTATCCTGATGTCATTTTACAATCATGCTCTGAATGTTCAGTGGAGTGTGGCATGTGTAAGCTAGAAAACACAAAACTTAGGTTTGTGTATGGTGGTTCCATCAAATGTTGCTGACAATAATTTCCACTTTCAGAACATGGGAATTATTATATATCCTTCCTGTTGACAGATCATGATGAAATCAGTTATGTGAAAAAACTATAATTAACGCAATGAAATACTATACAAATATAAGTGATTTGTGCTCTGTGCAAGTCTGATCACATGTCTTCATTTATGCATAGAAGCCTAGGTACTGAGCTGTACCTTTGGGGTTTGGAATACAGTATTTATAGGTCCACTAGGAAAATTATATTGTATGTATATCCACTAGATAAATTCTCTTCAAATTAATCTTTTAATAAAAGAAGTCCTAATTAATATCTCTGTAGGTTTATTTTGGTTACTGTACTGGTGGATACTAAAATTTATTTAGATAAAAAATGGGGATGAACAGATAAGACAGTGTTGATAAATTACAGTGGTGGGAAGGCAATGGTGGTGGTGGGAGTTGAGAAGGTTCATTCTGTGTACCAATGTCAAAGAAGGGACATTAGAGTCCTCTCATTTTGGCACAAAGATACTTTGGAATATTAAATCTATGACATATTACAGCATTATGACAATTTATTGTCCTTTATAATAAAGTTAGGATCCTAACTGACATTCACAGAATTGTAAATGTGAAATAACAGAACTACAAAAATTGCATACTAAAATGTAGGAGAATATGTTCACAAACAAGGGCTGATCAAGATACAAAATGTGAAATCTGTAAAGGAAAAATGTTGAAAAAAAATAGCCAAACCCTTAGTAAAAATTCTATAAATGAAGTTAAAAGATGATTTTCAGTTTAAAAAATATTACATATAATACAGGGTTTAGTATCCGGAACAAAGGATGTGCTGTTAAAAGACATTACATTTTCAGAAAGAGATAAAGACAGGTAGATATAAACAAGTAATTCACAAAACATGAAATATACAAATATCTGCACATATTTTTGTATATTTTATATGTTCTGATATTTATTTCTACTCATACATTTTCATTTTTGCATGCATTTATACATGTGACCTCAAATATATTTATTTACAGATCTTTATAGGACAAAAGTTTGGTCTTTCATTACTCACAGATCCTTGGGAAAAGGATGACTGACAGTTGTCATGGGGACTTATTTCAGTTTTTCTAGAGTCACTGGACCACTAAGAACAAAACCAAAAGTCAAGAATAAAAACAAAATGGCAGATATCAAACTCAAGAAGATATTGTTATAATTATGCTGAAACAAGGCAAAGCTTGAACATAAGAAACAGAATCTTTGTTGTCTGGGGCTCACTTCACTTCCAAGATAGTTTCTTTTATGCCTTGAATCTTAGAGCAAGGCCTTGACAAGATGTCTCAACAGAAGCCTCCAAACTGAGTATGAAGATTGGCCATGACAGAGGGAGCTGAGAAGATGGCAGATCAATAAGCAGCAAAGTAAAAAGCCTGTCTGAGAGGAACAGCTCAGATGCTGGAATATAGCATCCTGGAGAAGACTAGATGAAAGGAGATAGATCCTCTTTACCAAGGAAGAAACTAAAGTGAAAAAAAAGAAAGAAAGAAAAGTAAGGAAAAACATGGACAGAAAGCTGTAGCCAGACATGCTTTCACTGGAGCCAGTCCCACTGTTGTGCGAAACACCCCTGGAATCCGAAGATGCATGGTCATGGTGAAGTTGGGGGTTGGCAAACCCAAGGGCCTTGGCCAGAGGACATGTTCACAGAGGAAAGTGGCAGACAGGAGAACTGCACTGGCTTCTGGTGATAGGAACTCAGTCCTCCTGTGGGAATGGATGATTGGCCAGGCAACATTTTGGAGTTGGGCAGGATAAGCCCTGAACCAGAACTGCAGTGACTGCAGTCAGCCATTCCTAGCACAGAGCAGATTAGTGAGAATTGCTTGGACTAAGTTCTGCCCCTGTGCATGATCCCATAGCCAAGACTGAGATTTCGCTGAAACTATCCCTAACCAGACCCAACCACGTGGCACACAGTTAGTGTGAAGACTCCCAGTAGTTGACCATGTCAGAAGGGAGGGACCAGCCTGTCCTGCCCTGCCCTGCCCCTGCTTGTATTCCAGCCATCACCAGTAGACTGGGGAGGGGAAGGCAGCAATCCCTAGTCAGCACACTTCAGAGAAATTATAACCAATACAGGAAGTACTGGGGACCCCCACTATCCACTTGTCTGGAAGAAACCAGAAACAGGACAAGAGGAGGAAACAAAAGGAAGTCTCTAGCCTTCAACGCAAGCAGTACTGGCCCAGGAGAGGTAAACACAGAAGAGATCAGGGGTTCTACACCTGCAGTTTTTGAAGAAACATCATCTGACATAAAGAAATATCTTCATGAAATTATAAAAGAACTTAAAACAGAAATACTAATACAAGTAAAAGAAGATATAAGAAAAATAATAGAAGAAATGGTAAGCACCTCTCAAGAAGACACAGATGGAGAATGGAGGAGCAGAGAAAAAAGAGGAAAACCTTTGATGAAATATATAAATAAAAACTAGAATACATGAAACAGATTCAAAGAGATTACCTGGAAATTAAAAACTCTGTTGAAAGCTGGCAAAACTGTTTGAAAGAAACTAAAGATAAACTGTCAAACCTTGAAGACAGGTTTGCAACTTGTGACTGTGAAAGGAAAGATCTCCTAAAAATAACAAGGAACTAGGAAGTAACAATACAAAGGCTAGAAGATGACAAGAGGATTTATAATTTAAGGAAAAAAAATGTGAGTGAAGAAGCAGGGGTAAACACAAATGAAATACAAAGGCTATTTACAGAAATAATTAAAGAAAACTTCCCAAGCATAGGAAAAGGAAATGATATTTAGATATATGAGGCATACAGAACTCCAGCCAGCTATAACCAAAATAGATCTATACCCAGACAAATAATAATCAAGATTCCAGAAATTCAATGCAAGAACAAAATTTTAAAAGCTGTCAGAGAAAAGAAACAGATCTCCTATAAAGGAAAACCCATTGGAATCACAACAGACTTCTCAACACAAGCCATCAAATCAAGAAGAGCTTGGAGTGAAGTATTCTAAGCTCTGAAAGAAAATAACCTCCAACCCAGATTGATATACCCTGCAAAACTATCTCTCAAAATTAATGGAGAAACAAGATGCTTCCATGACAAAGAGGAACTGAGGGAGTTCATGACCACCAATTCAACCCTACAAAAAAATACTGAAGGACATTCTAAACAGAGAACAGCAGCAGAGGGGGCTCACTGAAAGGGGCAGACAGTGGAATGAAGGGGGAAAAGTAGACAACCAAAGACAAAAACATCATGGCAGAGATGAGGCAGAGAAGGTTGGCCATAATCACTAACATAGATGGCCTTGATACACTGATAAAAAGAAACACAGGCAGAGTGGATCAGCAGTTAGAGTCCATCAAGATACTCTACATAAAAAATATAATTAATCTGAAAGAAGGTTTATGGACTGAACGTCAAAGATGAGAAAATAATGCTCTATGTTACAGGGAAGCAAAAAAAATGGGGGTAGCTCGCCCATCAGCTGCAGATAGGTTGGAAAGACATAACACTTTTATACAATGGAGAATTACTCAGCTATAAGGAAGGAAAACCTTGAGGCTCTTGTAGGTAAATGGATACAACTTGAGATCATGCTCCAGGCTAAAAAGAATCACTCTGGTAAATAGTGAGTTACCTCCCTAATCTAAAAACTAAAGGAGTTAGTGGCATACAAAATGTACAATGGACCCTGTCAAAAGTGAAAGGGGAGGAATTGTCTCAAAAGGGACCCTTGTATCATGATTTGAAGCCCATAATGTTTTCTTCACTCTGTTTAGTTTGGTTATATTCTGTTCCAGTTTGTCTACTTGTACTAGATTTGATGGCATGGACAGCTATCCCAATGATAGCAGGATATGCTATGGTAACCATTTTTAATTTCCTATTAACTTAATCTGAAGCCCTGTATTGCTTTCACTGTTTTGTTTTGACTGATTTTATTTGAATCTGTTTTGTTTGATCACTGTCTTGTCTTGACTGATTTTATTTGAATCTGTAATGTTTGATAGTATCAAGTCTGATGATAGAGGCAACTACTCTGAAGACAGTAAGATTCACTAGGATACCCATTCTGGTTTCACTATTACCTTCTTTTGAAGTCTTCTAATGTCTCCAATGTTTTGTTTTTATTGATTCTGTTCTGTACTGCTATGTTCAATTTTATTGTGCCTGATGATATGGACAATTCTGTTGAAAATAACAAGATACATCATGGTAATCATTATAGATCAGCTTGCATTTTGGGTTTAAGTCATGTACTATGTCCATCCTTTTGTCTTGATTGACCCCATTTTGTTTTTTCTCATTTGGTTTTATTCTCAAAAAAAAAAAAAAAAGACTGGCCATGACAGAAATATTGAAGTCACTGGGCCAGGGATTTAACTTAGCAGCATAAGCACTTGCCTGGCAAGCGCTAGGTTGTGAGTTCGATCCCTGGTACCACAAAAAAAAAATCATTGAAGTTTCTGATATTTATTGATTGAATTCTAAACCCTTAGAGAGAATGAAACTCATTTAGGCTTTTCAAGGTTTCTTGGACATTCAATGAACAAAATTTAATTAAGATTGAGACAATTTTCCTTGTCTCTAGTTTTAGCTGGAAACAAAAAAATCTCATGTGTGGTATAGAAAAATATGAATACAAAACCTGGCATTATATTTAAAAATTTTCTTCACAATTGACTTTGTGATACTTTATTTTTGGGAATCCAATAGCATAAAAAATATCAAGCAAGAAAAATTTTTGCATGATGTGGTTTGGATCAATCAAGCATTCAAATACATTCTAGCCTTCCATTCAGGTTGTGTGAGTTTTCAGTACACCATTGAATATTAAGCTAGATTGATTTCCACCTACTTCTCTAGTTTTCTTATGTGTCTCAAGCTTTGCTTTATATGTAGTTTAGTAAATATAATACTTTTAATCAAAGTTGAGGTTTGCCAAAGAACATTAATAGCTTTTATAGAGTCTGATCAATGTCTAAATTTATCCAAAGGGCTCAAGGTGATTTTGTGTACATAGTTATGTTTTGCTTTAAACATAATTAGATTTCATTATGTGCCCAATAAATATTTTATTGAGGTTTTCACAATGGCCACAGCCATAGCACTAGTTATCTTAATAACCAAAACATTTGCTAGGCTTCAATTCTTTCAGTCCTGCTAGGAGTGGGAAACAGGTTGTTTGGCAGCGAGAAGGTAAGTCTGCTTGAAGTTGAGACAGGGAAGCCTGGGGGGCAGCCTCTTCTAAGCCCCAGGATCTGAACTACTCCTGAGAGACACCAAATACTTTCTCCCAGGCCAAGAGCAATCTTGAGGCAGGATGTCAGCAGAACATTCCCATTGCAAGTCTGCTCTCTGCTTCTTGGTATTTAACCCTTTATCTTCTCTCCCATGCACATGTGCCAGCCTCTACCACTAAGCTTGTAAGAAATGTAGCACTGCAGAGTGGGTGAGGAGTCAATTCATTGCTGACCCATGGACACAGACACTGAACTCAAAAGCAAAAGCATTTGGAGATCTCCTGGTTTCTTGTTTCCCTTTATACTCTGTGCTTCAGGAGTTACACACCGGACTGCATACCACCGCCTCACAATCACTCTATATTTGTTCTCTTCACCTTAAATAGTCTCCCTCTCTTGTGCCAGTGTCTACATAATACAAATTCTGCCATTCTTCAAGATCTAGCTCAGATTCATGTGCTTCTAAAACTTTTCTTATCCCCTAGTCTTTTGTGTTAGTATCTTTAGAGTATGCTTGACAAAGATCTGTGATGTTTTTTGTCTTTAGTCTTTGGAGGTGTCTCATATCTGAAGCAGAATCTTAAAAATAAACAAACCTTGTTAAAAAGTTAAATGAAGATAGTAACACCCTCCAGGCTCTCCTTTTGAAATTTACTTGATTGTGGAGTGCTTTACTAGCTAAAACATTGGCTTAGATCCTGTTAGGCAGTTCCAGTCGAAGTAGATGACTCCCTGAGTCTAGAGGCAGAACGACCCTTGGCTGTCATATTCTGGCAATCTGCCTTAAGCTACCCATTCTTTATTGGGGGCAGCTCCTGAACTTTAATCTGAAGCCTCTTAGGGCAACTGTTGAAAATTAAGTGACATTGGTATCCCTTTGTGAAATCACTTTTCAGACTTCTATTTCCGTGGCATTCCCCAAATTGATCAGGGCACATTGTACCCAGTGAAAATACTACATCTGTCTTTTGCTATTACTGCTGCATGTGGGAGTATAACCTTTTGGTTAAAGAGATGTCAGTGGAAATTTTCTTCATGAATCATCCCTAAATTACTAATCTTTTGTCCCCTCATCTTTCATCTTGCTCTTTGGCATAAGAATGGACACACAGCCATCTTGGACCAAGGAGAAAGTTGCAGGAGACAGCCTCTCCACTCTCTAAAAAATGAAGCTCATCTTTGGGTTGATGGGTCTGGACTGAGATGGGGGGATTTTGTGGTAAATGGTAAATTCTAAACTTGTATGTCGTTATGTTAGGATTTGGTTACCTGCATCTGAATTGTTTTCTAACTGATGTAGTCTGAAAAATTCAATTTCCCTGTTAGGATAACAGTTGTGAATTTAATTGAGAAACACAGTTCACTTTGCATTCTGAGAAAATTGTGAATAAATCTGTTGTAGTCAGGAGTTGTGCAGAGAACAATTACAATTAGCACATGGAGTTTATAATATTATTTTTATGATGGTCACCCAAGAAAATGCAGGAAATCTATCCACATCACTAAAGACATAGAATATTAGCCAAAGGCCTGAATCCCACAGTGATGTCCCACATGAGTCCAAATGAAGACCCAGTGCTCATGACAATGCCTCCTACGAGTCCAACTGGAGGTCTAGAACCCACAAAGAGGACTCACGCCAGTCTCTTTTATGGATCCGTGCTGGGAAGGCCCAAAGGTCAGCAGTGGAAGCCAGAAAGTCTATGCCAGCGGGGTAAAGGAGCTGTTCTAGTAGGTTGAGAGTTCTACACTGGAGCCAAGAAGTCACACTCACAATAAACACCAGGGCTGTGCTGAAAGCACCACAGGCAACCTCAGTGACACGGAGGCCCTGAGCTCCTCTGACAACCATAGTTGAGTACATGCCAGGAAGCCAGCGTGATGAGTTCATCCGGGAAACCAAACTGCACACGTCTTCCTCCGGAGCCAGGAAGCAATGCTTGATGTGAGGGCCAGAGCTTCTCCAGGAGACCCAAGGCTCAAACAGCAACTGGTAGGAGAACCCACAATGCCTCAACACCTTAATGCAAATAACGTGAATAGCTTCTCCTTCTCCACGTCTCTATTTATGCTGGTAACTTTCCTCAGGTGGAACATCTATGCCCCGTGCCATGCTGATGTAATACAGCTGGTGTTAAGTTGACCACCAGTTTTCAATCCATAACAAAATCAGACTCTGAATAGAGGTCAGAATAGTGAGACAGGAACAAGGCTGTAGGCATTGCTCCTCCCTTCTCATTTCTCCTACAGGTGTCTAGTTTTTGGCCACAAAACTTCTCATCTAGAAGATCAGAGAGGTTTACCTTCCAGTCTGGTCAGGTTTTTGGACGGGACACCACTAATGGAATCATTCTTTTAACCAGCAACTTTGAATGCCCTGCTACTTGCTGAAAAGACAGTTTCATTTCTGATTCCTATCTGATGTTCTCCCAAGTTACTTATTTCATAAGGGCTACTGGTGCTCTTGGGTCTATCTCATCTTTCTAATTCTATTATTCTCTGTTATTTCTGTATATTTGTGCTTTAGCCAAATCAGAAATTTTGTTTTTAGCATTAGCCAACAAAGAATACCTCCTGCAGAGTCTTGTTTATACTACTCTTGACACTTGAAAGCTTTTCCACACAATCTAGAAAGAATTCCAGTTCAGTCATCTTTTCAGAGGTACTATTTCAGATGTAACCACAGGTTCCATACTTTCTTTGATAACACTTTCAGCTCTGAAACCATAAATTCTACTAAAATATTAATGTCTAAATATTAAGTATTATTAAAAAAACAAGTGGTTTGATATTTTATTATACTTGTAACCTGCTGTAAATCTGTTTGTCTCTCTACCAATTAAATCTGTTTAGATTAGAGGCCAATGAAGTTTATCACTATGACTACAGCAGAAACGAGCAACACTCTTGTGTTCTACAGGAGGACGAGGTGAATTCCTTTTGCTAACTCCACATCACAGAGGGAAAATAACTTCTTAGTTAGACAACTGATCTTATAATGGGCTGTTGATTACATACCTGTCCCTTCCTCATCCCCTAAGAGAAACTATTTTTACTGTAATGTGTCAGTCATTATCTGGGGGTAGGAAGATAGTGAAGGTCCTTCTAGGTTTATTACATTGGAATGTGAATAAGTCTCCTCCAGCAAAGGAAATAGAATGTCTTTGGCTTTGTTACCCTGGGATGTCTTCAGGGAGGGATACATCTCCAGCTTTACTACCCTTGATTGTCTCCTTATACAAACATGGGCAATAAATGACTTTTCTCAGATGACTTGAGTCATGTATAAACATGAGATTAGCATGGATAACTGTCTTCCAACAATTACTATGAGTTAGACCCATTATCTATGTTTTCTCTAATCCTGACTATAACTCTATAAGTTGTTATTGTTAGTATTCTAGTATTGCAGATGAGAAAATTAGGGCTCTGGAAGTCACACAAAATGGCCAAAACTATACAGTTAATAACTGTCAGAATCAGGATTCCAACTATGGTTTTTTGGTCAGAAAGCCAATACCATTCTCATTGCAAAACCATTGCAGTGCTTCCAAGGAGATAAGTGCTTTGTTGATAGCTGTGAATTTATCTTATGGCATATATCTCCTATTTTTATTATTCTTACATAAGATTGTTGAAGACAGAGTTGCATCTTATATCCATACAATACATCTAATAAGGTACCATACAATTTTTGGATGACTTATTAATATTTTTTGAATGAAGAAAATCTGTCAAAATATGTATAATAAAAACTTGCCACTATACAACTTAAATAATACATGACTGTGAAAAAGAGGTCATAGCGTAACATTCAAATATAGAAACCTTTTACTTGAAATATTAATAGTGATTTCAACTACTTTTTTACTCAGCTGACAATTTAGCCTGAATGTTTGTGAAAATTTGATGTCTAAAGTTTAGGAAAAGTAACTAAGAATTGATAATAATCAATGAAGAGGAATATACAGAGACAATTGTGAGAGTTAAACTTCATGAGAAATAATGCCCTATTGTGGGTTATCTTGGAAAATGAAAAGCTATTTAATTCAGAACAAAGTCTCAATTCTAACTAAAACTGTATTCTATGCTAAAGTGTCAAAATTACTGGTCGAGTTATAGGCGTTTTCTCTACAAATTTATTCTAGAGCAGGAGTCTTCGCCTTATGAAACACTCATTTTCTATTTAAATAGTCTATTTTTTATTTACATGAATTACAGCACTTCAAAGTGTATTCACAGTTCTCTTCTTGAAACAAGGATTATTCATTGTTTAGAATTTACTGAGCTTTTTAAAATACAAATTTTAGAGACTTTTAAAACCAACACATATTGCCAAACATAGTCACGATTTCGTCATTAAGTACTCTACTCAACTTATTCAGCAGAATAAATATATTTGGGTGTATTTTCCCCTTTAAACCAATATTCACTGCTGTCTTTCCCTCCTTACATTAAATCATGAATTTACAAGAGTAAATCATGCATGTGTACTACTAACTACATGCTCCTTCTTGAGAAAAGAAATGTCTATTTCCAATATACACTGAAAGAACAAAAAACACATTTGCACTGCACTTAAACAAGTATTAAAAATGGCATAATAAAATGAAAGAGACAGTTTTACCTTTTTTCAAAAAGACATCAAGAAACAGATATGCTAGTGCTCACGCGTGAGAGGGAGCCTATATTTCATTATACTTTAAACTACATTGGCAGTTGTTTTTCTTACATATGTGCAGGATATTAAAGTGCTAGCTGTGTGTGTGTGATTTATTGTAAAACCTCTCTACCCAAAAAAGCTCTGCTATTTTGGTAGAGTTCAATATATTTCCTTTGGGGAAGATTAAATAAAATATGTTAACTCAGTTAAATTTGGAATCCGATGACAAATGACTAAATGTGTTCTTGCTGGGCAGGCACAGGAAGTATGTCCAGCAAAGGACTAAACTGGGAAGTCACATTTGAAAACAGACTGGTGACACGTTGCCCTTGGCTTTAGAGTTCAGTATTACAATATGCCATTAATTTTAAGTGATAAATTAAATAAGTGGAAACAAAATTCCAGTGTTTTGGCCCACAATTTAGCTCTAGAGCTATACACAAAGATTTAAATACACAGATCTGACGATAACATTATGTGAAGCTAGCATGAGGTAGTGGCACATATTTTCGAATTCCTTATGGTGTACAACATTTTAAAACAAGGAGTATCTTTATTTTCTCTAAGTCTTGTGTCTTTTGCATCCAAGTACAGTGTACTCAGAAACTATGGTCTTGTGATAATAGAACAAAATGATTCTGAAAGTAGGGAACATATACTTTACTGTGAATTTCTGATCAGTGATTTTATGTAGGGGATATATAATACTATAGATAAATAAGTTTAGAAACCTACTTGCCTTTATCAGGTTCAGGCCAGTTCAATTTGGCAAGCAAAGTCAGGAAAATACAAGCTGACATACACGATTTTAAGTGTTTTGTTTGGGATCAAAACTGGAGTTTACAGTACGGCAATTAGGCATCTTGACAGTCTGATGAGGTTCTGAAAAATAGAGCTTTTGGAGTCATTAACACAACTGCAATGCTCTTCCATCTTCATAATTCCAGTGTGACTTAGATAATAAAAAATAACCTACTACTATTAATTCTAACATTATATACAAATAATTATTTTCTACGCTGTAAGTGTCAAATCTTAGAAAAAACACACTCAACTCTAGGGAGACCTAGAAAGCACTCTGTTTATCTCCAACATCTTCCTATTATTCAGCTCTTAATAGTCAAAGATCTGCTTCTCTGGAAACACCCAGAGCTTCTTATTCATCCTCAGAACAGAAATTGGGTTCTAAGTTAATGGCAGAATAGTTCTTTCTCCTGAAGGAGAGACTGAAACTCAATTACAACAAAAAACTAGTAATGGAAGAATGATGTAACAAAACCTTTCTATCTCTTCATTACACTTACTTCCTATGAAGCCTAGTCTGCTTCCTCAAGGTCATAAAACACAAAAATTGATCATCTTATAGACTCAAATTTATTGCACTTTGTTTTCCTTTTAGAATTTCCAAAATGAATTTTTGGTATGGTATTTTCTGTTACAAATGCATAATAGAGGAAGTTTACATCACAACACTACAATGATATTTCACTTTTATACTACACTAACTAAACTTACTTCTCATATTTAAAGAATCACAATCCAGCACTGAATATTCAGGCCAGTGAACTTAATTAAGATACTCATTAGGGTATCTTAGATACTTAGAGATTTATTTCAATTCATGAACCAAAAGGATTTTAAAAGTGGATGTTTTAGAGGATGTTCTGTTAGTAGTGTATGAGATGAAGTCTGTATCAGCTCTATATTTTGGATCTCTGTATATTTTTGGAAAGCACATTATACTACTGAAAAAGGGAAATGATCTGTATACATGAGATACCTCAATGCTAAGTCAGGTATGAACCAATGAAATGTAATGCTTTGCAGTACAAAACCAAACCAGCCAACCAACCAAACATAGACTGGAGAAAACCTGTGTCAAACAGAAAAATTATATGTCTGTTCAATTAAACCATTTTCAAGAGCATAATCCAAGATGGAATTTATAATGGTAGTTTAGTTTGAAAGACTTCTTGTCTTTAAAAATGTTCTGATACTGCTTTTCCATCTGGAGACCAAATCATTGCCAACCAGCCACTCAAACAAAGCATTAGTGGTTCAAGATCCTGTCACCTCTGGTGTCATGTTTGCCTTTGTGAATTTTCATCAACTTTAAGTGTAAAAGGTTGAATAGTTTTTAAGTGGTAGCTCTTAGTAAACCATTATAGATGAGCAGAAAAACACATTTACATTTACAAAAAACACAAGAGGGGAGCAGGTTAATGTGTCTGGCAATGTACTTGCTATAGGAAAAAAAGAATCTCCTTGAGACAAACAGCCATGGAGAATCGGACAGCAGGACTCTGACAGACATGCATCAAGTCCCTGCTTGAACTCAAGCACTGAAGCCTTTTTTTTTTTATCTCTATTCATGATACTATTTGAGGAAGTTGAAAAACTTTGACAGAATCGAGTAGAAGGATCAAAATGTATCTTAATTTTAATTAATGTTTCCGTATAACAGCTTGATTTAATAAAAGCTGGGATATTTTGGCTTACTTCTAGTTTATTGGGAAATAAAATAGCTAGGCCTTTTAATATGGCATTTCTTGGTAACATATTCATTTATAGTGATAGTGTGCTTGATTCAATTTTCATGGAGAAAATTTGTTTCAGATAATGTGTATGTTTTGTTACAAACTTTGGCATAATTGTGATGGAATTTTCTCTCATTAAAATACTTTATAAAAACACAACATAAAATCTACCATCCTAATCTTTGAGGTGCAGAAGTTAGCTTTGTTAATTATAAGGACATGATTATCCAACAGATCCCTAGAATGTATATTCATCTTGCATAATTAAGACTTCATTTCCACTGATAATTTTCTTTACCTTTTAAACTAAATAAATATTATTTGAAAAGGAATTTTGGTACTACATAGAATATGGAGGTGATAATCTATGAAAACTTTGGACAAGCCAAGTCTTACAAGTTACCTAATGGAATCTATATTTGACAAATTGATGCTGTACTGCACCTTTGCCAACACACACACACACACACACACACACACACACACACACACACTCACAGCGTGCACACATCCAGGCACATACATATACACAACATTTTCCAGAGTTACATCATCCTCAGATATTACAGGGAATGCCTTACATGCACTGTGGAACATGTCCAGACAGTTTCTATGCAATGCTGCCTCTTCTCTTTCTCCACTTCTGGTCAATTCCTCTCCTGTGCTCTTAGAAGTTTCTTCTAGGATCCCAGTAGTATCACTCATTGCCAGTGACCTGCTGAGTTTTCTGGAGTTCTAGGTAGGCTTTATCCGAGGCAGTGGTTTAGAGAGGCTCTTTGGAAAACATTGCATTACACATTTCCATAATGGTAATTTAGAAAATAATTCTTAAAAATAATGCCCCACCTTTCTAACTTTTTTGAGACTCACACTACTGCACTGAGTAGAAACTGGGCTTTGAGAATTAGCGTAATCCTCCAATTCAGCAATCCTCACTGATAAAGTCTCCTGAACTTTCTGTTTCCATAAACTTAGCCTGCAGGAAACACTTTAGTCCCACTTGCTGGTGGCCCTCAGTTGGGCCTCTTCATCACTATGCTTAATTCCATTTGTATGATATAGTGGACATTGCTAGAGCTTAATTCATTTGCCTGTTATCTCTATTATTTTTGCAGACAGGAATTCTTGGAGGGGTAAAACAACAAATAATATTGATGCAGATTATCATTTAACCTTTTAAGTTATTTTCTGGCCCCTTGTAATTGCTGAAGGTAGAATGAAATAGTGGCTCAAAATGGATGCTATTACAAGTGTTTAATGAGATAACACACACATTCGTGTACTTATTTGTGTTAGATTTCCATCATGGTGACCAAAATACCTGAGAAAAATTCAAGTGATGGGAGAAGAATCTCTTTGACTTCACAGTGTCAGTGTTTCGCTCCATGGTTACTTGGCTTTATTGTGTTGAGGCCGTGGGAAGGGAGAGCTCCAGGGCAGGGAGCACATGGTGAAACAGAGCCTCTTACTGCCTGGTAGACAAGAAGGTAAGAAAGAGGAACTAACTTGACAAAATGCACTTTTCGAGGGCACACCCCTGATGACTTAATTCCTGCAAGAGTCTCCACTTCCTACAGTTTCCACCAACTCCCAGTATCTATTAAGCTATAAATCCATCAATGGACTGATCCACTGATGATATTAGAACCTCACGAGAGCCTCATGATCCAGTCACCTCCCAATCACCCACCTCAGAACACTGTTGCGTTGAGGACCATCCCTTCAACACATGTCCAGAGGACATTTCAGATCCAAACCATTACTTTACTGCAACTTAACAATGGTCAGATAAATACCGTACCTCCTGAGGTTGTCACTTTCTGGAAGTCAATTAATGAAACATAATAAACTCCAATGAATACAACGAACTACTAAAAAGTGGTCTTTTTAGATGTATGGAAATTTTTTTGGTCTAAGCAAGTGCTGTAGCTATACTATTTTTCTTCTATTCTATGGTTAAACTTATCTTTGACTCTAATCAGTGTAAATGTAAAGCACTGAGAAATAGTTCCAAGTTCTCATGAGATTTTTAAGCACTCTAGAGCTTTTCTGGTGTTGAAACAGTCGGAAAGGACCCTCCCACAGTTGAACATTAGGGTCTTCATGTGCACATCGACTTCTCAAGCATAGAACCAAGCAAGTCCAGTTGGGAACCCAGGTTTCTTTCTTGAATATATCAGCAAGCATGTCTTTCTCTCACTCTGTTTGATATAATTCCATAGACAATTACAATTTCAAGACAAAAAGAGTTCTAGCACTCTACTGCCAATTTTATAAATCTCTATATTCTGAATTTAAATCATTCCTTTAATTTGGAAATTAAATTGAGTATGGTGAATTTACTGAAAGTGTGTCATATTTAAGATAGGCCTTTTTTACACATGTACATTAAAAAGTATTAGAAAAAGAATTTTTTGTATCTACAGACCTCATTAATTGGGAGATAACTAACATAAGTCACTTAAAAAGATAAATCTATCTCCTAAGAACACAGTTGTAGAAATAAAGAGTAAATCTCCATGTGTATGTTATTTTTCTTCTGCTTTAACATCAACCTCTTAAAAATGTGCTCCTAAGGTATATTACATCAATTCAAGTGAAAAAAATGCTATATTTCAGAGAAAATGGTGGTTCTTGGTTTTCTTGAAAGGTACTTTTTACATTTCAAAATAATATGTCTCTAATTGCAGAATCGATATATGTTTACTGTAGAAATAATAAAATGTTACATAAATATTAAGAAAAATTTCCACAATATAGTATTAACTACTGTTAGTGTTTGACTCTATTTTTGAACCTATCATTGATCTATCTATTTATTAACTGCTTATACTATAAAAATAACCAAGGCTGATGTTTATTGAATATTTATTACCTGTATAGCACTGGTATATATAATTTTATCTGTTAACAAATTTAATCTTTATAATATCTTTGTAAAACTTAGTATTATCCCTATTTTTATAAAAGAGAAACATTAAGACACAGAGATTGTAAGCAAGTCTTTTAAGGTCACCTAAGTAGCAAATTTGGTAAAAGCACCCCCCACTTGCGAGTGTGCGCACATGCGTGCGCGTACACACACACACACACACACACACACTTGCTCTCAGACTTGCAGAAGCAATATTCATCTGTGCTTTTACCCAGTTTGCTGCTACTATTTTATTACATTTAAATATAATATAAACTTATTAAAAATAGAAAATGAACAAAAGTCAAAAAAGAGAAAAAGGCAATTATCTAAATCCCACTATTTTAGATAGCAAATATCAACACATACAAGCTGGTCTGCTTTACTCAGATTGTCCTGTGTTTTCAAATATAGTTGGGAACTCAATACATACACATATGTATACACACACACACACACACACACACACACACATATATATATATATATATATATATATATATATATATACATATATCCTGATGTGCACATGTAAATCATGTAATTTTATTTTTATTTATTACTGCAGCAGATACATTCTTTCATAGTATTGAGTTATGGTACCATTATGTTTTCTAATCCCATGATAATTTTATTGAGCAAATTATATTTCAAAAACTCATAAAAAAGATGTCAGTGAGTACTAAGTATTATGGAACAATGAAGAAAATATGCCTATTGTTTGGTATTTCAGATAACTTATTGAAAGAGATTTTATGGAAATCACTGATATCTGAGTTTAAAAAGAATATCTTAAAAATAAAGACAGAATTAAATTTAGACTTTCAATTTCAGGAGGAACATGGCTTAATAATCAGCAGACGATCAAATTAGAATAGAGTAGAATAAGCAAAATCATTGAGGCACAAGTGCACATTTTGGTTTAAGGACCATGTAGGTTATGTGCTGCTATGTTTTGCCTGTTGCAGTCAAAACTTGTATTCAAGTTTAATTCCCATCACGAAGGATGAAGCAGGTATCCATAGTATGTAGAGGTGTGACTTCTGGGAGTCACATTAAGTGAACCCATAATAGTGGGATTTAATCTAATGTCACTGTGGATTAACAAGAATAGAGACTTGAGGACACAATCTGGACATGAGATACACCACATAAATTTGAAACTCTTCAGAAAGGCCTCACCATTAAGACTACATCACCAAATGCGTTTGCCAAGCTTTGAACCACTCAGGTTTCAGAATCATAAGCCAAACCAATCATTATTCTTTAAAATTACTCAGCCTGGGACATGTCAGTTATAGCAACAGAAAACAGACTAAAACATATACAACAAGCATAATGAATTCTTAGTCTATAATAAACTTAGGTATTATCCATTCATAAAGGAAAACAGAAGAACTTAAATTGGAATACAGACAGGTTTGGAAAGCCTTGGAATGCCACAGAAGAATTATTACTATCTTTGAAATGGAAATATAGCTGAATAACACCATAGAAACTTGGTACTTTTAGAGATAACTAAAGTTGACTTCTATTTGCTTAGGTGATAAGAGATTTTACTGTAAAATTTCTTATTACTTAATATGAGATAAACCCAGTATAATAAAATATGTCCAAGAATTTTTGTCTTATGAAAATAGTTTATAATTGAGCCAATCTATCTTTTAATGTGTCGCCTTATATTTAATATAATTTACTAATTTTGTTTCAATTAAAATTATCCCTCACGGATATAGACACAAAAATTCTAAACAAAACATTGACAAGTCAAATGTAGAGGTCATAAAAATACTAAACTTCATAATCTGGTGGAGTTCTTTCTAAGCATATAGAGTCTAATTAAAATCAACAAAATTTACCTGTTAACAGAATAAATGGAAAATAGGATCATTTTAATAATTGAGAATGAATATTTGAGAAAAGTTAGCATTTATTTATGGGAAAAATGTGCTTTCTATAAATAGAAGGATACTTCATCAATTTGATAAAGAATCTACCAGACATCTTTCATTGTCTATATTTATTGGTTAATATGAAGCTTCTTTCAAGTGGAGTAATTATCTCCATGTTCATTCAATATTGTGTTCCTAAGAAGTTCATGAGAAAAATGCAACCTAAAATCAAGCCATTAGTTGTATAAATGAATTTACATTGACACAAAGTCACTGTAAAGAATTATCTCCAAATATCGGTAATAAGTCAGCAAGGAATAACATTTAAAAATGTTATTATTCATAACATAAAGCATCAAATGCACGAAAAAAATTTCTGCTTCAGTATGTATCTTGAAATTGTTAAACATGCAGTGAGAAATTTTGGAAAGCCTAGTTAAGCAGTGCCTACTTATGAATACCAAAAACATCAACTTACTGGTTTAGGTGTTGGCAAATCTTTTCTGTCAAAGTCTATGTTTTAGACTTTGTGAGCCATATGGTACCTGATGGTGTAGGATGGAAGCATTAATTTCCAAAAGGACCTCTTTTAAGGACAGTGGCATTTGAATTTTATATAACTTTCATGCATTATTAGAATAATCTTCTTCTTAAAATTTTAGACACTAATACATGAAAAACAATTATTAGGTTTTATTTCATACAGAATTCTGTTGTGCTGAATTTTACCTATCAACAACAATTGTCTATCCTCTGTTCTAGGAAAGACACAACATATTTGCTACTTGACTTTGGCATTACAAAGATTTCTTTGAGGTTTCTTTTTTAAAATTTTATTTATTTAAAGAGAAACAAAAGCTTGTAAAGAGTAGAGATAATACAGAATTTCAAAAAAAAGATAAACAATAAGAAACCACTAGTTGATAAATTACATATTGTCCTCTTAGAGTTATTCAAGTTACAAAATTAAAGCATACAAAGTAGATATTCAAACAGTAAGATTGTAAACAGCTACATATGCATGAGTCTCTACATGTATTTCTATCCTTTCTATATTAGAGGGAAAAACAAAACTTAGCAAGACAAAACAAAACAAATTCCTATAAAACCATGAAACCAAAAAGTCATATAAAACCACAGTACAAGGTGATCTACAGTGATTGCTGTGTTATTTCTTATTATCTTCATTAGAATTGTCTATATCATCAGGCATAATTGAATATAGCAGTATAATTGAATATAGCTGTACATAACAATATCAGTAAAAATAAAACACTGTAGACAGTATAAAACTTCCAAGGCAGGTAATAATCAAAGAAGAGTGGATATTCTAGTAAATCTTGTTATCTTAAGTGCAGTTGCCTATACTCTTAGACTTGATACTATCAATCATAACAGCTTTGAATAAAATCTACCAATACAAAACAGCGATCTAACAAACCAGATTCGATTATGATCAGTCATGGTAAAACAGAGTAGGTTTTACAGAGCTTCAGATTAAGTTAATAGGAAATTAAGGATGATTACCATACTATATCCTGTTATTTTCATGATTACTGTCTGTTCCCTCAAATCTAGTACAGGTAGAATGACTGGAACAGAATATAATACATCTAAGCAGAGTAGTGTGAGTAATGTGGGTTTTAAATCCTGGTGCACTATTAACAATATAGTGTATCAAGGCCATCTATGTTAGAGATTCTAGCCATCCTTCTCTGCCTCATTTCTGCCATGCTATTTTCCTGCATTTGTTTGTCTAGTTTTCTCCTTCATTCTACTGCCTGCCCCACTCATTGAGGCCTTTCTACCACTGTTCCTAAAATCCTGGTCTTTTTTTCTCTCTCTCTCTAGAATGTCCTTCAGTATTTTCTGTAGGGTTGGATTGGTGGTCACAAACTTGCCCAGTTCCTCTTGGTTATGGAAGCATCTTGTTTCTCCATCAACTTCTAGTGACAGTTTTGCAGAGTATGTCAATCTGGGCTGGAGGTTATTTTCTTTCAGGGCTTGGAATACTTCACTCCAAGCTCTTCTTGATCTGATGGTCTGTGTTGAGAAGTCAGCTGTGATCCTGATGGGCTTACCTTTATAGGTGATCTGTTTCTTTTCTCTGATGGCTTTTAATATTCTGTTTTTATATTGAATTTCTGTTATCTTGATTATTATATGTCTGGGTATAGATCTGTTTTGGTTGTAGGTAGCTGGAGTTCTGTATGCTTCACATAACCGAATATCATTTTCTTTTCCTATGCTTGGGAAGTTTTCCTTAATTATTTCCATGAATAGCCTTTGTAATTTGCCTGTATGTATTCCTGCTTCTTTGTTCACATTTCTTATTCTTAAATTGTAGATTCTCTTGTCATCTTCTAGCCTTTGTATTGTTACTGCCTGTTTCCTTGTTATTTTTAAGAGATCTTTCCTTTCATGATCACACAATTGCAAACTGGTCTTCAAGTTTTGATAGTCTATCCTTAGTTTCTTTTAAGGAGTTTTCCAGCTTTCAATGGAGTATTTAATTTCCTGGTAGTCTCTTTGAATCTGCTTCATGTATTTTATATTTTCTTTATATTCTTTATCAAATGTTTCTCTCCTTTTTTTGTGTTCCCCCCTTCTTCTGTCTGTATCTTCCTGAGAGATGCTTCCTGAGAGCATTTCTTTTATTACTCTACTCATATCCTGCTTTACCTGATTTAATATTTCAGTTTTGAGCTCATCTACAAGGTCCTGAAGATATCTCTTAATGTCCATTGAAGCCATGTCTGATGTTGCATGTTTGCCGTCCTCAGTCTCCCTTGTTTTTCCCTCTCCTGGATCAGTGCTCTCAGGGTTCTGGGCTGGGGGCCTCCTCTTGCCTCCCTCTCCTGTCATAGTCTTGGCTTCCTCCACACAAGTTACAATGCAGGTCCCAGCCCCCTTCCCTGTTGGCCACGGTTCCTCCGAAGCATGCTGGCGAGGGACCTCTGCCCTGTCCTGCCTGCCCCTCCCTACCAGGCCATCCAAACTTCAGGGGCCTTCACCCAGTTAGTGCTTGCTAGGCACAGGGAATTGATTTGGGATAGCTCATTGGGTCTTGGCCAGGGGCGTAGCCCAGGGGCACGAATCCCATGAATCTGCTCTGGGGAGGGAGCAACCAACTGAAGTCAGTGTTGCTCCCAGTTCAGATTCCTCCTGCCTGATTCCAACATGTCGCCCATTTGGTCACGCCCTTCCTGTTGTGGGGGTATCTCATTCCCAGCACTGATTGTGGATTAATGAAGGTCCCTTCGCTGGCTCCACTCTCTGTTGGGCTCACCAACCCCCAACTTCAGCACTGCTATGGTTCCTGTGAGTGGCGGCAGGAATGAATTTGGGCTGCTTTTCTGGCTGTCGAGGATTCAAGCCGGTGCAAATTCAGGCTGGCGCAAACTTGGCAGGCCACAGCGAAAATGCTGTGTCCCGTAATTTTTAGATGTTTCAGTTGTAGTCCTGACATGTTTGATGAGCTTTTTTACATTTTAACTTCTTCCTATGTCAAGAGGATCCATCTCCCTCCATTTGGATCTCTGCAGAATGTTTTATTCTGGCATATGAATTGTATCTCCTGGGAGGCTTTGTATTTTGTTCCTCACTGATCATCCATCTTGACTTCTTCTCCTCTCTGAGGTTTCTAAACCACTAACCAAGTAAGAAAAATTTTATAAATTGTATTCAATAATGTGTAAAACTTTCTTTGCATCAATACTATTATGCATGTGTAAGCAAGCCATCATTTGAGAAAAGATACTTAGTATATATTCTGAGAGAGGATTTGTATACAGAGTATATAAAATACTCTTTAATATCAACTAAAACAAATGAAAACACACCAATACTTTGAAAAATAGATAAAATTTTAAATAAGTGTTTCATGAAGAGGAATTTCTAAATGGCTAGTAAGCATATGACCATATAGTTCTAAATATCATCATTATCAGGGAAATGTGCAAACACAATAAAATTTTACTATATACTACTACAAGAGCTAAATTCAAAGAAGAGATATTAAAATGAATACTAACTTGCTCGGGACACAGCAATTATAAGCTTCATTCCATTGTTGATGCAATCATTTTATAAACCTTTTTGGAGATTCTATGAGTGAAAAATATTCATTTTATTGGGTACGTAACTTAATTTAACTTTGATCAGTCATCAAACTAATATTTTTAGATCAGTCTATCAGACTCTTGAGTTTATCTCTTAATTGCTTTTGAATCAAGATGGAAGAAGAAAGATAATAGTTTTTAAGCCCTTCAAAATATGAATAGAGGTTATGGGAAAAAAAAAACCCTCACTTTAAATATGTTCACAAATCCCAAATGGCCCATTTGAGCTGATTACGTTTAGTCCAGAGGTTCAAAGTGGGGGAAACTTTGCTCCCTTAGGGACATTTACAAAGTTTGGAGACATCTTTAGTTGCTCCAACCAGAGTGTGTGGTGGTTGTTACTGGTATCTCATAAGTAGAGGCCAAGAATGCTGCTGAATATTTTGTAACTATGGCCAGGGAGGTATCCCCAACAAAAATCACCCAACTCTAAAGGTTAGTAATTCTGAGATTAAGAAACCCTGATCAATTTCACCTTCATTAAGCAAACTTTCTACAGCTTCCTCATTCTTTATTTTTCTTTCTGTATTTCCCCCAAGAATTATGCATCTTTATTCTTCTCAGCTTTTGGAGCCTGATAAATCATAGTTTCTGGTGAGGAAGAAAGGAAGAAAGTATTGCCATGCTATACCTCACATATGTTAAAGCATTTTCCCCCCAAATGACAATGCCCTCTTCAAGAGGAACTATGAAGCATCATACATTTCCCTCTCTCATTTTTCTTTAAAACTAAACAAATTAACTTCAACTCAAGTCTCAACATGTAGCAAACTGGTCAAAAATACGTTAAAGAACAATTTCTTAAGTCTATTTGAGTTAAAATAAACACGGAAATTACGTATTTGTTTTTACTCTAGATCATCTGTTATCATAACAGCATGTACTAAAATGAACATGAATAGAAATGCTAACAAATAATAAATAATTTGAGAAGTAGTGTGAATAATGACAATCTTGTCCCTTTGCACAGTCTGATATTACAGTGTTTATGTGATGCTAAATCAACATGCTTTGAAGTAAGAATACATTTTTAGCAGGAGCAACTTCCGATAGGAGATATATTGATGTTATATAAAATAGTTAGAACCTTTGTGAAGATGGTGTAATAATAATTTATATCCAAAATAATTGAATTTGGATGAGGGCTTAAAACACTGCAACATTTAAATGGACTGGGTATTGTCATGATTGTCATTGTGAGACACATTTGAGCAAAGCCTCTTCATTAACAGTTTCTTCCTTGGATCTCAGGCAACAGCTGAAAACTTCCATTCTGGAATGAATTCCCAATCCACTGTTTGGCAGTCTCAGGAGCCCCAAAGGCGTCCTCTGACCCTTGTGGCAGGTATCTGGGTTATGAACACTTCACTGATGCACAGTGTTTTTCTTGTTTTCATGTTTTATTTCTTGATTGTGTGTCTTTTTAGCCTTCTTGTTACAGTGGGTCCATTGTGCCAAGTTGATAAAACAAATGTGTTTTGCCCAGCAGAATAATCTTTATTACCAACAAAAGCAATAATTTATTTCACACTTCATTACTGCTATCATTTAGTGAATTATTTTCAATGCTCAACTTAAAGTATCAGTAGATATTTATAAACACATAGAGGGTACAGGAATATCATTTTTTTTCCCTCAGCACTCTGAAAGTTCTTAGCTAATGAGAGATTAAATGAGAATTGAACATTTCACGGATCATCTATTCTTCTAAAGTATTGTTGATATTCTTAATTTTAGCACATTCTAAAAACAATGGAATAGCTGCAGGAGGGACACAGATTAATTTTATTAGCTGTCCATATCCCATCTCTACATCTCTCATAAATACATAGGTTACATAAATGTTTTCTAAAACTCCCTTCTACTTATGCTGCTTCCTCATATAAAACTCTGACATGGTTCCCATTGTTTGAATTAAGATAGAGAATTTTTCTTTTCTTTGAACTAGAATAAGGCTAAATTTCTAGCCGTTTAAAACATATTGAAATTAGTGTTTTCTGTTTTAATTTTTTTTATATATACCCTATGTCTCTAAATGTATTATAAACTCACTGATGCCAATGTGTGCATCCCTTTGTAGGCATTTAGTAAAAGCATTTGGAAAGATTCAAATTTCTGGTGATTGTTGGTGGCTAGTAAATGCCTTTGTCAGTATATTACAGGAAAAAGAAAAAACACAAGAGAAATAGTCATTGTATAGAGAACTGAAAAAGAGTTAAGAAAGCCTAAAAATCAGATGTCTTGATAAATTAGAGAATCTTACTATATCTATATGTGGAAAAGAAGACAGCACAACATATCCTTGAAACCAATCTTTTGGCAAATGACAAACATTGTCTTACAAGTCTATTGATTTGGAGTTAAAGTGGTATGGCTGAAAAATGCAATAGAATAAAACAGATTTGAGATTTATGTCTGGAAAACAGTTTTCAGCTGTTTCCTGAGATCCAAGGAAGAAACTATGCTACTGTCAAGGGGCAAGTTTACCAATGCCCACTTCAGGACCATGAGCTCCACCCCTTTTCTACTGAAGTCAGAACTAGAAGATATAAAGATATAAAAATGGAATCTAGTTAGTAAAATTTCCCCTGCCATTTTGCAGTCTTGTCATGGATGCAATATAGAATGCTAAAGCCCAGCAACTGTTCAATGTTTCCTGCTTTTTTCCTTATGAGATAGGAATTTTACTGTGGCTCTGTTCCTCATTCACCATGGAGTACTGGGTGTGCATGTAGGGAGAAGTGGCAAGTAACTTCTCTCTTAGGTTCCTATGTATCTATACCAAAAGAAGCCAAGCCCACTATTCAGACTCTGGGATGAATGTAATAACTGGATGAGTTGTCTTTTAGAGAGGTGAGGGTGTTAGGGGGACTTAAATATAGGAGGAAAACTGAAATATGTTTTTATTGATAGGAGAGACATAGGTGACAGAAACAATGCTATACATTCATCACTCTATTTCACTTTGCACTTGAGGCACAGAAGACATTTTTCAGTCTCTGTTGTAAATAGGTTGGGCCACATGACTTTGGTGGCCCCCCTTGACTCTCCGTGCTCCTCTTATCCTTAGCGATCACCTGGAAAAGTTTTGGCAGCCAAAGATGGAGGAATCTGACTTCCTAAGTGATTATTCAAAGCATAGACTTTGGTCTGACCACATCTCTCCTCTAATGTCCAGTAAGGACTGTGAGAGAAGGTAGCCCTAACTTTGATTATGGTAAGTCACAAATTAAGAGGTGTTTGTTGCTAAAGTTAATATAGTCTAACACCTTGCTCTTCAAGAGTATTATAAATGAAAGACATACTCACTAACGAAAGAAAAAATATGTGGTATGAATTGTTTTTGTTACTATAGTTGGCATATAAACATGTGTTTTGTTGGAGTTTTAATTACAGTACATGTCAGCTATTTTCATATACCCCTTCAAACATGTTTCTATACTTCATGACCCTAATATGATTTATTAATATTCAGTAATATTAATTTAATTACCTTAATAGTTGCAAGTAATAAAACTTTCTGACAGTTGTCTTCCAACCAGTCTTTCAGTATCAGCAGCTCCTCAAATTTAGACACTCATTAGGATAATCGATATCTAGAATGCCAGAAATGAACTTCAAGACCAACAACCCTATGACAATCCTGTAGAACCCATCAAGCTCCCTCAGTCTAGACCAACTTCTTACATGAGAGTTGGACTGTTGGAAGCTTTCATTGTGGTCTCCATACTATTATGCTCTTGGTGCTGTACAAGTTCATATTTACCTACTTATTTATCAATTATTTAAATAATCTATATTTTTTGCCTTAAAAACAAATTTTACCATTGAGTTTTTTGTTTTTGTTTTTTGTACCAAGGATCGAACTCACAACCGTGCATTTTCAAGGCAGGCGCATACGCCACTGAGCTAAATCCCCAGCCCCTTAAATAATATTTTTAATTATCTAAGCTATGTCAGATATGTGTCTTACGTGCTAAGGACATACTGCAAATAAAATAATTGCCATTCTTTCTAGAAATCTTTCCAAATGTTGGAAACTCACTTCTCGTCTCACTTCTGCAGAAAGTCTGTTGGCAGATTGACGGCTTTACTGAAAAACACATTAGAATATTTTGTATACCTTTAACAAATATCAGATGTAAGAGAGCCATAATTTTATAGTTAGATTGGATGGTATATGTTTATAGGTGTGTCATAAGCTAGAAAACTGACCTGTAGAGTTTATCTTCACTAAGATACTGTTAGGGTAGAATGAATCTCAAGCAATTTAAAAAATATTTCAAGTGTTATTTTGCACATTTTCTAAATGTTTACTGTTTTTACTATTACGTAGCATAATATCACAGTGTCATAAAAATAACCAATGATTCAAAAACTATCCATTAAAGCAGAATCTACAACAGTTAAAAATAAATTCCCATTGGAGACTCAGTCCATTTTCCATAACTCCTCAGAGAATTATTATGAAGCTTTATCAATGAGCAGTATAAATTCTTCAAATAATAATTAATTTTTCAAACATTTCAAACAATGTTTGCAGAGTAGGGTAAAATTATACTTTTCGGTGTAAAAACAAAACATCTTTCAAAGTTATAGAATCAGATAAATATTGCAGTATTGCTAAAAAGTGGTAAAACTTGCACACTTCATGAAAACTACATTTCAAAGATATAGAGTGACTAGGGGCTGGGGATTTAGCTCAGCAGCATAAGTGCCTGCCTTGCAAGTGTGCAGTCGTGAATTCGATCCCTGGTACCGATTTAAAAAAAAAAGACTAAAGAGTAGAGTGACTAGTTGGCAATATTATCTAATCGGAAGACACAGTTGGGAAGTGTATCAGTGGTATATTATATGAAGGTTTAATTATTATCTGTATCCTAATAGATATTTTACACTGATGTTGAATAATACTTCCTCTTCATTTCAATAATAAGTATTTTGAGAAGCACAATATAAACTGGAAATAGTGTTTGGATCAAGTGGTAGATTAACTAGCGGTCAGTTTGCAACACCCAGTCAAACTGAATCAGCATGGTGCTGAATTTGGATGGCCCACCTGAGGGTTGTTGCTAACAACTTAAAGATAACTGGAGAGGAAGATGGTGTGCTCTTAATTCTCTCCTGTCATGCTGGGTTTCCTGATGTGAGCTTAGCTGTTCTCTTTGTTGGAGGAGCTCAAGAACCTGCTGTCACTGAGAATGGCTGTTGTTCTCTTTGGGGGATCTCTGGTCCTTACCTTGAGCATTGTCTCCAGGGGATATTCCTCAGCCTGCTGGCACAGATCCTTCATCGCATGGGCACGGACTTTCTAGCTTCCACCACCGACCTTTTTTGGTCTTCCCAGTGCAGGTCCTTGATACAGACTTGCATAAGACATTGCCATGTGCTCTTGGTGTTCAGCTGGACTCTTGCAGAACACTGCTGTGGGATCCAGGCCCTCAGCTGTATTCTTTGGGGTTTCAGTGTGTGGACAGATCTCCAACACTCTTTTGGATTTGATTCTTTGGGTGAATATTATAAAATAATTCTGTAAATTATGCATCCTGTATTAAATCTTTTCCCTTCTAAACCCTGACTACAGTAGTTCATAATTGATGTAGTATAGGCTATCTGACCAACAAGGGAATACACTGTCATGTGAACAAAAGAGTTTGGACAAAAATGACAATCCACTTACCTCATTAATTATAGAATACTATTGGAAATCAATAATATGCCTTCTAATAACATTACTATCTTCTAACAATATCTCTTCTAATTTGATTCATTGATGAAAATAAGTATAATTGAAACTACAATCATATTTTACCTCTCAAGATATAGTTTTAAAACATGATTTGCCCATCTAGTAGGAGGAAAGAAAAAATTTATTTTAAAAATGATTCACTTGGGTAACTGGTATTATCAGAGGAGTATGCAGATCTACTCTAGTACTGCAGAGTAATGTAACTTAGTACTTCAGAACAAAGCTATCGTGATTTTAAACACAAGACAATTTAGAATTTATAAAAAGAATTATGTTCTTTTCTAAATTACTTCATGGTCATGAAACTGATTTCTTACTATCACTCACTGGAAGAACCAATCAATCATGTATCATTGAACATATTTAGGAAGCTCATCAAATTTCTGCCACAGAATACAAAGAAATATTTGCAAAACCTTGGCATATCAAGAGGCTGATTAAAAAGCATTTACTATGACCACCCAAGTTAAAACTCTTAAATTACTACTGGTAGCTTCTTAATGTGCTGTGTTTCACACATAACTTCTGACAAAACGCTGAGTGGTCTTCACCGGAAGAGAACAAGGACTTCTGAGTTCAACCCAAACAGCCAGAACAATGTGGTAGAAATATAAACACTTATATCTTTTCTCCAAACCCTTTAATTTCAAGGCAGTGTTTTCATTAGAGGAAACTTAGAAACAACAGAAATTAGCCTGGTTCAAGCCATCCACTATGAAATCAAATATGGAAACAAAAACTAACAACTACTGATTTTAAAATAAAATGTTCAATTATATTAATTAAAAGTATAAGCGGCCTATTAAAATATTCAGATATAGTGACTTTTGTCAGCTCTTATGGATGCATTTTGAGATGTATTATCACTCTTTCACTTCAGTTCAGACCTAGGAAAGTCCAATGTGCATAAATCTAGTCTTATTAATGTTAGGTCACATGAACATTTTTTAGGATCATTTTCATTTGGGACAGACTCCTCTTTTTCATTGCCTTTCGACTATGAAACTTTCTGTAATCAGAGAACAAGGTCCAGATGAAGAGTATTTTGCTGTTAGCCTTTTCTTGTGAGACTATCATTAGCAAGATCTTTGTTAAAGTGTAAATAACACAGGCTTTGGTGACAGATAATACTGTATATGCTCGTGAGAACACAAATGTATTACAGTGATCACATGTACTGATTCTCATTTGGTACAATTCTAGACAAAGTGGATAGATAAGTTGGGTTAAGAGAAGGAAAGAAACAGCATTCTAAAAATTATTTCTCTGAAGATAAATTTACTGGAGAAGCTACTTAGGGCTGGTGAGAGTTTCATGAATTCCCATTGTTGGACTAGCAGTAATGACATCATTATGCATGAACAAGCAGAAACTGGGTTTTTAGGGCTGGGTGAAATGCAGTTACAGCTTGAGCATCTTGAAAACTCAGGAAGAGTGTGAACATAAACACTCTTACCTCTTCTCTCCTGTGCTTGAGAGCCTTGGTAATTTGGTTCACTTGGTCAAACCCAATTGACAGAGGGCATGGTACCTGAGTGTTGACTGGTTTCCAGGATGCAGAAATGGAAAGAAGGAATGGCACCCATGTGGCACAGTTCCCAGAACAACTAATGAAGCAAACTGTGCTTTCGAGCTGCTTTACTCATGTTTGATACCTGGATATTTTCCACTTTTAGATTTTTGACTTGTCTGTGGAAAGGCACTGTGTTTCTTCTTGCTTGGATGGCTCTTTCTGCCTGGCTACACTGTTCTCTCCAGTATCTTATACATAACTTGGCACCTGGCTGGAATTCCATTAATAACATGGGACTCAATTTCTATTTAGTTTATTAATGGCAAGAGATGGCAGACATTTATTTTTGAGCAAATTGTTCATTTACAATGTTGATTTTGAAGAGGAAAAATTAAAAGTTATTGATTTGGAGACTGGAACTTCTTGTGCTTATCAATCAGAAGATATAATTCTCTTTTTATGGTTAATCAAGGTAACTTTTTTAATATTGCAAATAATTTTCAGCTATTAGTGCTATATATTTAGTACCTATTGAGTTCTCAGAATAAGTACTCCTGATTCTCCAAAAGTAGGTATTACCTATCCCATAGTAAGGATGAGACAATTAGCTATCCCACAATTTCTATAATTAACCCAAGACCATAGTGTTTGTCAAGAACTAAGTATTTGTAAATAGCTATTCTAACATTTGGTGTTAGTTTCCCCTGTATGGATCTGAGGGTCAGTGACAACAGAATGTTGGCGAGGTCAGCCCTTACCAGCTCAGATATGCCTCAAGAGAATAATGGAAGTATCCCACTTTATGAAGGAGACTTTTTCTTCAGCAAAACTATGACTATTCATATGTTCAATATAATTTTAATAAAATCTTCTCTACTCCCTAATTATAAACTATATTCCTTCTACCAATATTCCTATCCCACTTTTACTATTTAACCATTGTCTTTTTACTAGATTACAACCTCCATGAGGGCAGAGGTATTCGCCATCTCTCCAGTGTCTACAATGGCACCTAACATGTAGTAATTGATTAATATTTGCTGAATGAATAAACATCAATTTATCCTACTTAGGTTTCACTGTACATAAGAAGCCCAATTCTGTGACTGTTTAAACCCTGAAAGAATTAATGATTTTTTTCCTTGTACTTATACTCAATTTTAAGTAGCCTCATGTCCTACCGAATCAGTTTGATGAACAATATTGAGAATATAAATTCCTATTGATTGATCTTTTTTTCTCTTTTGCATATTGCAAGTCATGTTTTGCTATTTTCTTTTCACCAATGTTTTCTGGTATTTCTTGCTCCATTTGCAACCTAAATAGGTACTAATAGATACATTTACCCTTGAGAAAGGTGTACTGCATGGAGCGGACCTTTACCCTTGATATCCTTTTGCTAGTCCTAGGTAGTGAATATTCTCTGTGGGTGGCACAGTTAACTAGAATTGTGGGTTTGCATTCAAGTGACTTGCACAAATGCAGAAAGGACAGGCTGTATGCAGAAGTATGTAAATAGGAACTGTTTAGTTTCATTTTAAGGGACCAAAAGCTTCTTTGAAGTCAACCACAAATTAATCTCTTTATATTCTACAAAACCTTTTAAAATCCTAATTACGCACACTTTTTAGGAAGTGCAACTGATGATTATTTAAAGGAAGCCAAAACAGAACCAAACCTTGATAAAAGAAGTCAACACTAACTGCACATATACCTACTTAGTTTCAATTACCAAAAAGACTTTTTTTCTTACCCATAAAATAAACAGTATTCTGATGTTACATTTTTCTTTTTTATTGAAAAAATAAAATGAAAAAAAACTAACTTTGACTTAAGAAAGTCATGGATATATACTAATGTTATCTCTGTTGGTAATTAATGCTATCAAAAACTAGCAGGATTAGCTGGTCTTCTTTTTATCTCTGCATGATGGGTAGCTTCAAATAGCCTCCTGTCTCCCATTGCCAGTTGGATGTCATCTAAAAACCTAGTATCTACAGCAACTGCTTCCATAAATAGTCCTGCGGGCTCTTGCTCCAGAGTATGAACTAAAAGAAGACAAGCAGCCATAAAATTATCTAATGATCAGGGTTTTATTTTTTCCAAAATAGTTGCAATGTCAAGATTAGTTAGAAAAGATTGTTTTCTTGCTTTGACAGCAAAAAAATCTTTATCTAAATCTCTTTCATAGAAAGAATTGCCTGCATTTGTTTATACAAACACAGTCACAAACAATATTTCCACTTGCTTTTTCAGAAAAAAGTCCTCTGCATTCTTCAGCTATGAATTATTGCAATGACTGGAGGGGAATTTGATGCTAGCTTGTCCTTTAGTGTGCTATCCTTCCTGTCTTCTAAACCTCAAATTTAGGCTTACAATAGTTTTAGGAGAAAACTTGAAAAGGAACTATAAGAAGAAAAATGAAAGACCAACAAGAGATCTTTTTGTCTTTGCAGTGAAACTTTTTTGAAAGGATAAGCCATAGTATGTGTGTCATTGATGTACACCATGTGACATTTTGTGTTTAATATCATCAAAGGACTTAACTTTGTGCAGATACGTAAATGAGTCTTATTTTTCCATGTGTACTTACATAACCATATCTTCTGAATGCAATTACCATCAGAATATTTTTATTTTTCTAACTTGCTATTGAAAATCAGTGTATATTATAAATTATATAATTTCTAGTCTTAGTAAATGTATGAGGTAAATCTTTTTTGTTTGGTGAATTAAGAATAGATTTCCTTATTTTATTTCTAATATTTAAGAGATAAAATAGATACTATAAATATTTATGGTAATATTCCAAAGTGTCTTATGAATCTTTCTTTCTTTCTTTCTTTCTTTCTTTCTTTCTTTCTTTCTTTCTTTCTTTCTTTCTTTCTTTCCTTCTTTCCTTCTTTCCTTCCTTCCTTCTCTTGCTTTCTTGCTTTCTTTCTCTTCCTTCCTTCCTTCAAACTGGAGATGCAATCACTCAAAATAATTCTATGTCTTCCACAATAAGAATTTAAGTAACACTTTTCTGGCCACCTTGGGCAATTAAAGAATAATTATCCTGTGATGATTTGTAGTAGGATTAGGAAAAAAAATCACTGATGGATAATTTCATTTTTATCACAGATGAAAAAGCATCACATTTATAGGCATCAATAAGAGTTTTTAAAGCCATATTTTAATAGCATAGCTATTAAATAAATGAAACAATACTGGGAAAAATACGTTAATGAAGTTTTTCCCTCTTTTCTCTCACAAGCTAAATTGTTTGCTATTTCTGAGAGTAATACCATTGTACTTGTTAGATAATTTACAGTAAACACACATCCTCTTAATCACATCACAGAAGCTTAAATAGATTTGTAAGACTATTAAAAAATCAATGCTTAGCTTTTAGGTGATGAATTAATTAATAGAGTGTGAATACTTGAAGCCTGCATTACCCAGCATGCACCATATCTTGCATAGTGTCGCACTCGATGGTTAAGAAGCTCTGATAAAAAGGTATCATGGATGCTTCCCGATGAGAATATTTCAGTCAAACCTAGCTTTTGGAAAGATACATGATGAAGTAATTTTTCAGTGACACATAATGATAGAAGAAAGAAATGTTGTTAAATAAAATTTGGAGAAAAAATATTCAGAAGGGCACCAACTTTTTCACTGGTCAGACAAAAGGTTCATACAGTGGCATGAGATGAAATTTCAAAGATCTGTAAGGACTAGGGATGAAATTTTATTGTTTTCCTCCAGAAAAAAATTATAAAAAGATCATATTTTTCTAATTTCATCTGAGTTTATTTTATTCAATCATTTTTCCAGACTTTATTTCTGCTTTTAAAATTTCCTCTCCAATTATGTCGAATGAGATTTCTGTGGTCAAGTGTAATTAGATACTGGTCCTTGACTTCCACAGTTTATAGTCTAGTTGGATAATAATGTGAAGTAGACCTCTGTTAAAACTAAAGGAGTAATTAAAACACAGGAAGCTCTCTGTTTTGAAGGGGTAAAACACATACAATTTTGAGAATGATCTTTCAAAAAAAGAACACTGAGTTATGGATACCAAATCAAATATGAAGCCCTGTGCTACAGGCTGTGATTTCAGCCAGACCTGCGCTCTCATTGACAACAACCTGGAAGTCAAGAAATGTTCCAAAAAGAAAAAAAAAAGCTGTTTAAAAGTACAAGCAAGTTATTGTGGCAACCAGAACCTATGGAGGAAAAATAAATCTTGGAGAAAATGAAATTGTGCAGGAATGGAAAATCCAAGTATAGCAACACAGTATTAGCTGCTATGGTACACAAAAGAAAAAAAAACTGGACCTCAAATCTTGGGCAGAGAGCTCTAGTGGTGGGAGAAGAATAAAGAAGGTTTTGGCAATCTTATGGGAAAAGAACAATAAACGATGTAGATTTGGGGGGATAAGACTCTAAAATAGAAATCAATAGCAAAATGTTAATTAAAACCTCAACATTTTGTAAATGAGATGACCTACTTCTAAATAATTTGTTGCTCAAGTAAGACATCAAAAGAAAAATACTTCTGGCTATGTGATAATGAAAATAAGATACAGCAAATGTGTGAGATGGCACTAGAGCTAAGCTAAAAAGAAAATTTGTAGTCATACTCTTTTCATGAGAAAATTTAAAAACCTGGATATCGGTGACCTAACTTGCTATTTCAAGAAATTAGAAAAAAGGCAGTAAATCAACCTCAATAAAAATAAAAGGGAAAAGTAAATATAATAGCAGAAGTAAATGAAATAATTAAAGTATTAGTAGTGAAAATATGACCCTTTGAAATGAAATGGAATTCACAGGCCTATAGAAAGATTAACTGAGAAAGAAAAAGGTTAAGAAAGCATGACAGGGAGGAAACCAATTTTTGATAACAGGAATAAAAAAAGGGAACATCATCAAAGACCTTTTGGGTGTTTAAAACATGGTACTATAGAAGCCTCATGTCAAAAACTGCACTTTATATAAAATGGATAAATTGCTAAAAAAAAGCCCCAGTGTGTCATCTCTGAAAATACTGAAGTGTAAATAGTTCCATATCTATTAATAAAATTGACTCAACAACATTTTAGTAATAAATCAAACAGCATGAATGCTTTTCCAGAAAATATAAAAGCATAAAAGAGACCACTCCCAACTTAGTTTATGCTGGCAGTGCAGTTCTTGAATAATCTAAGTTCCATATAAATAGTATCAGCAATAAAACATAGACACTTTGGGCATGACTTTCACTCAGTTAATATAAGGTATTCCTTGTTCATCCAGATTGTTGTGTACATTAGTAGCTTGCAACTTTTACTGCCAAGTAGTATTCTATTAAACAGCTTATTTAGTCATCTGTTAATTAGTTTTTAGGTTGCTGTCAGTTTTTGACTGTAAATAGAGGTGCCATGAAAATTTCTTAAAAAGACTTATTATTCGTAAGTCTTCCTTATGAGCATACAATTTCTTTTTTCTTGCAGCTTTATCTAGATGTAATTTATTTAGATGTAATGGTTGGAATATAGAGAACCATTATCTAGATGTAATGGTTGGAATATAGAGAAGTCGTATATTTAAAGTTTTATAAGTGTTTGTAATCACGTCCTGTCCACATGTGCAGTGTTGCATCTTGTATCTAAATGTCCCTCCGAAGCCACATGAATTCATAGGTGGGGATTTTTGGAGCTAGCTGGATCTAGGGCATGTGATATTGGGATAAAGAGTGTGTAGGACTAAATTAGTCCACCTATTTGAATTAGGATAGTTTTGAGTGTGGATAATGGTAAGGTCCACCCTGGGTGTTGGTGGCACCACCCAAACGGCTTGTAGCCTGGATGAGATGAAGAGGGAAGGGAGGTTTGGGTAGATGCTGCTTCTGTTGCTTGTGTTGCTGTTTGCTGCTTTCTTCCTGCCTTACTACAGATTGATTTTCTTCCACCATGTCCCTGTGCCGTGCCACCCTGCCTTGGAACCAGCCGACTATGGACTGAAACCTCTACAAACTGAGATGAAATAAACTTTTTTTCTTTTAACTTGTAAGTGCTGCACATTTTGTCTCAGCAACAAGAAAAGTAATTAAAACAAGCAGTGCATAAATTTCAGCTCTATATCCTCACCAAGGGGTAAGGTCCATCTTTTTAGTTTTAATAATGATAGCTCATTCCGTTTGCCTTTTCCTAATGACTAATGGTTTGAACATCATTTCACCACTTTATGTTTTTATTTGTGATCTTCTTTGTTAAAGAGGCTAGTCTTTCAGCTACTCATATTGAATTATTTTCGGTCATTTGCCTGAATGTAAGTTGTAGGTATCCTTTATATAGTCCAGATATGAGTCTTTTATCATATATATGACTTAAGATATCTTCTCACAATCTGATTTGACTTTATAATCTTTAAAGAACATCTTTTAAAGAGGAGAAACTATTGTGAAAAAAATATAGTTTATATTTTTTTCTTCATATATTGTACTTTTAGTGTTACAGCTATGAAATCATTGCCTAACTCATAATCATAATAAATTTGCTCCTATATTTTCATGTGAGATGTCATTTTAGGTTTTACACTAGGCCTATATATTGTGTTGAGTTGAATTTTTGCATGTGGCTCAAAAATCAATGAACTATTTCCTTATAGTTCTGTATTAGCTACTTTTGTGTCACTTGGACTAAATACCTGGCCTTCACAATGTAAAGGAGGAAGGATTAATGTTTGCTCATGGTTTCAGAGCTTTCAGTCAGTTGACTCAAGGGCAGAAACATTATGAAAGGTAGAAATAGCCGAAGAAAGTTGCACCCCTTACACTGGTCAAGAAGAAGAATGTAGAGAGTGATAGACAGAGCTAGAGATAGATCCTTCAAACACGCACATGGAGTGATCCACTCTTGCATTGGGTCCAACCTCCTAATAGCACATTTGACTGTGAACTCACACATGGATTAATCCACTGGCAAATATAGCACCTCGTGATCTAATCACTTTACAAAAGTCCCACCCATGTACAGATGAACCTTTGGGGAAGGTTCTCACTCGTAACACTCCATTAGTCTTTCTTTTTCCTTCCCTTCCTCCCTTCTTTTTTTCCTTCCTTTTTGCAAATAGATATCGTTATCTCACTACAGTATGTTAAAAAGACTTCCTTTTTGCTATTTTATCACCTGCTTACCTCTGTCTACAATCAATGATTTCTAGTGTTTTTTTATCATAATAAACAAAATCACCTTTTTCATGGGTGGTCCTAGTTTTGAACTCACTATTCTATTCCACTGATTCATTTGTCTATGTGAATCTAACTACCACACTGTAATAATGCTATTGACTTAAATTGTTTCAGTTATTCTAGATTGTTTGCATTTCTTTATAAGTTTTATAATTACTTGGCCAATCTCTACCAAAAAAAAAAAAACCTGGTGGAATTTTGGATTGGAATGAGAAGTCAACAATGGCTACCATAATGCCTCTTGCTGCCCATACCATAAGACATAATAAAATCAAATAAAACAAAACAGAATAAAACCAATCAAAGCAGAACATTGAATAAAACAAAACAACAAAATGGAACAACACTGTAAAAACAATATTGAATTTCAAAAAGACAGAAGGAAATTCCCCATATTTGCTATATTTCAGATTGTAATCCTCTTAGTACATGCTCAGACTACCAACCTTAGTCCTGCAAACAATCAAACGATACAAGCATTTGGTTGCTTTTGTACCTCAGTTGCTGTCAACTCAACCTGTCCTCTGAATCAGCTGGGTACATGAGGGGGTGAGAGGGAGGTCGTGTTCTTGGCTCCCAGCCTGCCCCCTGGCTGGCTCATGGGAAGGGTGATTTGGCTTCTTATTACTCCTCCCAGGCCCATCATGGCTTCCACTGACTCATGGAAAGGACAAATTGGCTTATTTCCAAGTTTCCATCTATAAATCAATATGGAGGGAGGATTGATAGCTGAACAATAGAGTCTTCTGGACAGTTAGCACAGTATATCTCTCCATTTACTTAGGTCTCATTTAATATCTCTCAGAATTTTTTTTGTTGTTGTTGTTTTGTTTTTTAGTACCAGGAATTAAAATCAGGACCTCCCACTTGTTAGGTAGGCATAGTGCCTCTGAGCTATATCCCCAGTCCTCAGAGATATTTTATAGTCTCCAGTGAACAGACCTTTTATATCATTGTCAGTTTATTTTTAAATACTTTATATTTTTGAAATAGTTTAATTTCCATTGTTGAATTTAATATATAGAAATGCAATTGCATTGTTCATTGATCTCTTTTACTCCCAAACCTTGCTAATCTCATATTACTTACAATCCATTTTAAAAATATTTTATTGAGTTTTCTATGTAAAAGATCATGATGTCTCAGAAGGAAGATAGTTCTACTTCTCCTTCAATTAGTATACCTTTTATTTCTTATCCTTGCCTTATTCCATTGACCGATGCCTCAAGGCAAATAGCGTGTAAAAGTAATAACAACAGACATTCTCATGCTGTTCCTGATGTAGGGGAGAAGGCATTTGGTATCTTGATTTTAAGTATGTTGCTAACTGCAGGTTTTAATATTTTCACTTTATCACCTAGAAGACTGCTTTATTGCAATTCTTGAACAATTTGATTATGCTGTTCCTACTGTACATTTTTTCCACATTGCTTGCGCTTGGGTCTTTTTGAGCCTCTTAAATATATTAGCCTGTGGTTTCATAAAGCTGGCACTTTTTTACAATTGTTTCTTCATATTTTTTCTACCCCTCCCCTTCCTTCTGACTGCATCTTTCTTCCGTTAGGGAGTCAAGTTACATTTATATTAAAATGTTCAGAATTATTCCACTACACAATGATTCTTTATATTTAATCTTTTTTTCTCCGTGTGTTTTATTTTGGATAGTGTTTATTTCTACCATTACCTTTTGCAATACAAAATCTGTCATTTTTATCCTGTACGTTCTTATCATAGAAGTTGTTATTTTCATCTCTAAAGGCTTAGTATATAGTCAATGTTTCTGCTTACATTTGCGAACATGTGGAATTCAGTCATAACAGCTTTAATGTCATTATGTGATAATAACATCTGTAGAGTTCTGTGTTGGTTTCAGTTAAAAATTTTTTTCCTATACATTATGGTCATATTTTCCTCTTTTTTGCATGCCTACGAAGTTTAATTGGATGCTAGGCATTGTGTATTTTTATCTTACAGTGTGACAAGTATTTTATATGTATATACATATTCTGGGGCTTTGATCTGGGATGTAGCTGTTATTTTTAAATCTCTTTGATCCTTTGGAATCTCATTTTAAATTGTGTTCAGCAGCACCAGAACAGTGTTCAATCTCAGACCAATTTTTTCCCTCTACTGATGCAAAACATTTATGAGCACTCTATGGTGTCCTGTAAAGTATGAGTTCATCTAGTGCCTGGTGGGAACAGGCACTATTTCTGGCCTTATGTAAACACACAAGCCCCTTTCCCTGGACTCCTTTCAGGTAGCTCTTTCTTGTTTTCTCTTGTGGAAAGCTGATTAGTATTCAAAGGGCATCTGTGATAGACTTTTGGAGTTCTTTGTAGCTTTACCTCCCTGGTACTCTGTTCTATCGATTTTGGCTACCTTGGACTCCCAGATGCAGCTCCATTCAATTCAAAGTGTGTGACAGGTTTTATCCGTATTTCCCTTCCCTACGTTAAAGTCTGAAACTTTCCCATGGAAGTCACCTAGGTTTTGTAAGTCTTATCTTATTTATCCATGTCACACACAGATAGCTGTAATCCCCCAGTGCCAGAACTGCAATGTTTCAGTAATCTTCATTCATATGGTTGTGCCATTTCCTGTGGTTTGAAGTAGGAGGGTACATATGGCTATTGCTATTCTCTCTTGAATAGAAGTGAAAAATCCTCCTACTGGCATTTTACTTATGGGTTATATTTCTACTATTCTAGTGGTTACTCTAGAAACTTTCAAATTTATAAAATTATAAAATTAATAAAATTAGTTGTGTATTGTCACTTTATGTAATAAATGTTTGATTCAATTTATCCATAGATCTAGTAGTTTACTTCATCAGTAATTTTATGGCAAAATTTTTCTCCTTCTTACAGTTTCTTTCAAGACTATTTTAAAGAGTTTTTTCCCCACTTATTTGTTGGTGTTATATAAAACTCTTTAATTGTTCTTACTTTGCTGTCACTTCTGAAAGATAATTTCACCAAATGTATTAATTCTTTCTGGTCATCCGGAGACTATCTTTTAAAATACAGGTGTGGCTAAGGAGATCATCTTTCAGAAGTTTTATGCAGTTACGTGTGTTTTCTGTTGAGTAAGAAGGTGAGTTTTAGTGGAAAGGCAAGAGGAGGGACTTTCTCTGCCCAGCTCACTCATTTTAATTTGGTACCATGCTTTTATCTCCTCTGTTCTATCTGGCACAATAATCCAGGATCTGACAGCTTTCTGTGAAGACACAGCTTAGAGTTTGTGGTACAACTTTTTCTACACTTGAAAATTTCCTTTGGTATCCTGGCAACTAACAAGGCATCTAGAGAGATGATTAGACAAAGTAAGTGTTTTTGTTTCCAAGAAAAAAAATTCTGTAAATCTAGTTTGCCTTACTATCAGAAAAGGTATGGAAGGGATTTGACTTGTGGTTTCTATTTGTGTACAGATTTATTTTTCCTATTAAGCTATAAACGGTACCCAGTTTAATATATTTTACCATTTTTATCTTCATAACTCCACATATTACTTAGTTCACTGTCAATAAGTTATTTTTCCTTATTCTTCGAAGATGTCTATGATAAATTTAAATTTATAAATTAGAGGTAGTGAGAGATTAATAACAATGGCTAATAAAGTAAATCAATTACAACACTATTCTGTAATAAAAGCACTGTGATACTATGGTAATCAATCTGATAGAAGGGTTACTAGGAGGCAAAGCCCAGGTAGCATTTATGAGTAGAGAGGACAAAGGGAGGGTTCATGTCCTAGGCAGGACAGAGCAGAACAACAGGAGCATTGCAGTGCTCTGAACATCATACAGTTTAAATCTTAGGATGTATTTTTTTCTGGAATTTTTCATTTAACATTTTGTACACAGTTGGTTACTGATAATTAAACCAAGGAGATGGAAACTGTAGCTAAGGGGGGGCAGTGTTTTACTTTGTGTGTGTATGTTCGTGTTGCTTAAGATTAGATGCAGTGCCTTGCAATGCCATCCAAGAGTTCTACCACCTAGCCACACCTTTAGCTCTTTGAATTTTTAGGCCAGAGGGAGGCAAGGTGGAATATTTTGAAGAATGAAACTCAAAATTTGATGATGGATTGCATGATCAGGAAAAATGGCCATAGAGACAGGAAAATTATAAGTTTGAAGCAAAAGTTTCTGAAAGGTAGACAGATAGGGAAAAGTGAGCAAAGCAGTGAAAGTTCAACAGTGATGTGATTTCTCCTGGTCATAGAAAGGTGTCAGGAAAGATGGAGAAGGCAATAACTGGAGGAGTAGGAGGCTTGGGGAAGAAACATATTCAATATGGCAGACTTTTCATCAGAGCTGTTGAAAGAACTGATGAGGAGTGAGAAGATGAAGTAGAGAAAGAATGAGTAATGGGTGGAACAAATTCAGTGAGGAGATAGGAAAATGCAGGATCAAGAACACAGTAGTCAGAATGGTGAGCTTCAAAATAGAAGAAAATCAGAATATATGGAAATATAATTTGGTTGAGAGTAAAAGGCAAGGAAGTTTGAGGGACATTTTACCTGATGGAAACTATTTTCTCATTTATTAATGTATTTCCCAAGGACTATGTAAAAAGGATTAGAAGCAGCTGGAATGTTGGTAAAAGGAAAAGAAACTGCATCCTGGATAACTTAATTGGAACAGCTGCAAGAGAATTTATAGCAATATATAGCTACCATTGACTTATTTAGGAAAAGACAACAAAAAGAAAAGGTCTGGGGAATAGATCCGCATGATCCAAAAGAAAACATCATCCATATTCTTGCAAATTTTTGCTATTTGAGTGGTATGGAGCTTTAGACTTTTATTAGTTACTGGATGACTGTAACTTTGTTTAGAGCTATGATTTTCTTCTTTCATTCATTCTTTCTTTCTTGTTTGCTTGTTTTCATTCTTTTTTTCTTTTTCTTTCTTTTTTTTTTACAAGGCAAAAGTTTTGAGTCTCCTGAGTCTAGAGTAGAAGTTTTCTATCTCTCTAGTTAGGTGGAAACAAGTATTGAGACTGATGACGGACAGTTGTTTTCAACTTTGTGAGTGCTGGAGACACAATGTTGAATTTAAGTCTCCATGAAAACTTCAAAATAAGGGAACGCATGTACAATCAAGATGCTAAATCATATCTTAAGAACATATAATGTAGCTGAGTGTGGTCATGCATGTCTGTAATACTGCACTCAAGGCAGAAGGTTTACTGCAAGTTTGAAGCCAACCTTGGCTGCACAGTGAGTTTAAGGCCAGCATGTACACATAATGATATTGTATCTCAAAAATAAGTATAACATGAAACCGTATATGGACCAGGCCCAGAGGACAGTATTATGACTCTTATTTGCTACAGACTTCATTAAAATTTCAAGTATAATTTAACTTGAACATTTTTTCCCCCTGGAACTTAAACTATATAATATTGAGGCTCCATAATGCTCAAGGGAAGTAAAGATTCTTTGATTCACTGACAAGAAAGCATATATTTCGTAGAGACCGTCTTCTACCTTCAGATTTCCACAGTTGATTGCTTTAGATAGAGAAGAAATTCACAGCCTTGAATATCCACTGACTGAGTCACTGAAAGGCAATGGCCCAATACAAATATTATAATAAAAGATGAAACTAAGAAGGACCAAATAAGAAGCAAAGTTGAAATGGAAAATGTTCTTTCCAAAATGAAACACTTAGTCCAGGAAAGCTTTGGGTGTCAAACCTTGAACCTGAGAAGAGCTTGGCTCTGAAATCTTGGCCTCTGCTATGGGCATGTCTGTTGCTCCCTGTGTGGCTCCATGTGACACACACTTCTCAAGCGTGGAGAGAGAAAATGAATTCCAGCCGGAATGTGTGGACTGTCTGAAAACAACTTTTTGCTCATCATTCCTCCCCAGGTTGTTATTTATCTAACGTTCTTCTTCTAGCTCCAGGCCCAGAGGCCTTACTGCTATCCCTGGGCCCACGTTGGGGCTTTCTCTGTCTGACAAGTGTCTCATCCAAGGAACACTTCCTTATGCACTCATTTCAGTCACAGTGAAAATCTGTTCCTGATGTGCTCAAAGTACAGTATCAAGGTCTAATAACTGAAGTGATCATTCTTGTTAGGTAATGTAAGTAACATAAGCATGTTATAAAAGAGCTTTAGGGAAAAAATCTTTTCATAGAAAAGAGTGATTAGAGCCAGGATATGTCAGGAGCTGAAATTGGCCAGAATGGGATGCGGTGGGGGGAGAAGCTCTGGTTGAAGTTGGCCTCGTGTCTGTCCATGTCTCCGATTATCAAATTTTAAGGATCTTGCACATGTATTTTGCTTCAAACACTGTATTTGTTGCTTTCATTTCTATAGTCTCTTTTAATTCTCTCCCAAACAAGTGAAAATGGTGAATAAACAAGTTGGAAGTGTTCAGTGACTTTGCCACAAAAGTTTTAAAACCATCCATACTTAAAATTTTAAAAATCAAATCAATTTCCTGCTCACGAATACTCCCATAGTCCCTAATTGCTATTAAAATAAAATCTAAACTTCCTACAATGTTTGACAGAGATTTACTTTGCCTGCTTTGTCTGGGTCTGTGTCATGAAGTCCACATTGAGCTCTCCCCACTAGTGACCACACACCCTCCTTGATGTTCTTTGAAATTAGCAAGGTTGTTGAATGTCTCATCTTTGTATGTCCTGACCCTACTGTGCGGAAAGCTATGTGTCTCCAGATACTGAGGGCGCCCCCCAGATCCACTCACACTGTTCTATATTCATGAGCATGCAGCATCCCAAATCACCCTCCAGGCCTTCTACTCACTTTCTTTTCCTGAGGCCTTTTTCACTCTGTGTTTTACTGTTTCCTCATATTCCGTCATATTGTATTACTTTTTATTGTGTTTCCTACTAGAACTCGAATAAACTGAAACACACTGTTGGTGGAGTTATTTTAGATGCCTTGTGCAAAGAACCCAGTCTGGCCTCCCTGGCACTCAGTAAATGGAAAACATGTGAATAAATGATATCATTGGTTTTCTCTCCATTGCCTTCTGTATTATTTTGAATCAATAGGAATATTGTAGTACACTTGCTGCTAGTGTTTATTTGGTGTTCATTATGCTCAAGCGTAAATTCAGTGCTCTGTAAACTTTATTTAATATTCACATACTGACATAAAGTTTCATAAAGGAGAATTTTCATTTTAATCTCTCTTTTAAAATGGCATATTATGCTCAAAAAAGTAAATGGTCAGTCATGAAACTTTGAAGTAGCTGAGTATTGAACTCCAGTGTATCTATCACTGATTCCATGTGCTCGTTCACTACTAGCAGATATGACCCTGTTCTCCTAGGTGATTTTGTTGTAGCCAACCTCTGTGAGGAATCAGAGCTTTATCGCTTCTTTTGTACAGAGGGAGAAGATTCAAGCCAATATTAGATTGGAAGAAAGAGAACAGATTAAGATTTGTATATTTTATTTCCATATACTTTCCTGCATATGTCACATTAGGCTATAATTAGTGAAGAACTTGTTGAAGAATGGTAGCTATCAATATAAAAGGAAAAAAATGTTTAGATATTTCTGGATAATGCTAAGCAAAATAACACATAAATGGAAATTGCCCATGCAAAGTATGTGAAATTCACATTTGAAATGGTGGACAGTATTTTGATGAAATAAGAATTTCTTGTATGTGATCATTAAGTTAACCATTAGTATTTATGAGATGTTATTACATTCATGAGTAAACAAAGAGAGACCCAAAATCAAAACAGACTTCTGATCCAATTCATAGTCATTTGTAATATACTAAATATATGGCCTGGGTAAATAAGAATGTTAAATAAATACTTATTCATAAACAATGTCCATATTTAAATATGATTATTCTCAGATGTAAGAGCCAGTTTCAATATGGTTTATTTATGGTTTAAAAATGGCATTGTCATTCTATTATCCTGAATAATAATCATCAAAACTGTAATATAACTACTAAACACTAAGAATATGGATAAATAGACATATAAACAAAATTGGGTATTTGTGCAATTTCATCTAAAGTTTATTGCTTTAAAATATTAAAGTAGTCCCACCCACAGGCTTCTGCTTCATAGATGTACTCAACCTTACTCGAAAGTCAAAGTTAACTTTTTTCTCTTTTGTCTCTTGAAGCTACAGTAAAATGAAATAAAAAATAAAGAAAGTACAAATTTACTGGAAAAAAGAGAACTGGAGAGAAGAAATCATCAGAAAATAAATCAGAAATCAGAAGCTAAAGAAAGAAAAGACATGTATTAACTGACTTAAAGAACAGAGAAAACTATAACCCGAGGGCGAGGCGGGACTTTAACTCAACAGCAGGGTGCGCTGCTTAGCATGCGTGCAACACTGGGCTTGACCCCCACACCATCAAAGAAATGGGGTGACAGAGAGAGAGAGAGAGAGAGAGAGAGAGAGAGAGAGAGACAGAGAAAGAGGGAGAGACAAAGGGAGAGGGAGAGGGAGACGGAGACGGAGAGGGAGAGGAGTTAAGCATACAGGAGGAAGGAAGAAGGCAGGAGAGGAAGATAAGAAGGAAGCACGAGACACTGCAACAGAATCCTGGGCAAGCACAAGTATCACTCATGACACTTAGTTCTCAGCAGTAGAGAAGAATGAAGCCTTTCATTAGAAGTGCACGCCCTATGCTTGTACATGTGTATTAGCTGGGAATTACAAATAACACAAGCAGGTGTCACTAGAGTAATTGATAAGTAAATATTATGTCTATAGGGCTGCAGAGTAACAAGGATCAGTTGAAAATAGAAAATGCACCTATATAAACACTTGCATTGATTGTGAAGATGTAGCATTTAGTGGAAACAAGAGATGAAGTGAGATGGATAGAATACTGTATTTGTGCAAATCAAAACAAACACAGGCAAAAACATACCAACATTTTACAGGGAACCTAACTGTATACATTGTAATGTGTATATACTTAAAAGGTGAAGATTAGAATCAAGTGTGGATGAAAGGACAATACTGCTCCTTGTTCAGCTTGATGATGATGTTGGCTGAGGAGTTAGATTACCTTAGAGCTGCTGTCAGTGCTTGTCTGTCTCTCCACACAGCAAACTAAACTAATTTTGACCATCTCATTTGGACCTTAACTAGAGTTTGACCTAAAATACTTTGACTTCATGGTGGTGTAAAAGTAGCAATCATTCAATAGAAAGTGTTTTGGCATTTATTATTCATAGTTTTAAAAGAATTTTACCAGTATATGTTTGTAGTACATGATGATCACGTCTGTTGTAAGGGATTTGTGCATGTACATAATATGTCTTAATTTCTTTCCCTTTCACCTCCACCCGTTTGCCAGCATGAAATTTATTTATCTTAGAAATCCTTATAAAGTTAATTATCATACATCCAGAGCAACAACAAGGTTAACAGAACAAAAACATATAAAACACATAGAACAATTAAACTAAATTGAGGTGTACTTTTAGATACATTGTCCATGCTGAAATACAACCTCTCAATCTTTTTGACTCTCTCTCTCTTTGTCTCTCTCTTCCTTTCCCTTCTCTTTCCCTACTTCTCCCTCTCCTCCATCTCTCTCTCCTTTTCCCTATTATCTATTCTATATTCTACTTTATTTATATATTGGGGTTTCTCATATAAGAGGAACCATGCAATATTTAAGCTACTGTATTAGATTTGGATCTTTTTGTGGGCTACCTTATATGGCTACTGAGTCACAGATTGTGGTCAGCAATGTGATCATGCAGGTAAATCACTGATACTCTACTGGTATACTATGCTGCTAAGCTATGGTGTTTGGTAGCTTAGATCTATTAAATGGATTTTCAATTTGTTATTTTCAATTTGTGATGGGATTATCAGGATGCCACTGTAAGTCAAGAAGTACCAAAAAAGTTTTGTCTATTGATGATTAAGTCTTGGAGTGAAGTGTGATAATGTCAGGGAGTGTAGCAATGACAAAAAAGATTAGATGATAGTATTTTTAGCTGTAAACCCACAAAAGATAGCTATTTAGTTTAATTATTCATTGTAGTACCAGTAGCTGCAGATGTTCTATAAATTTTTATGCAACTGAATTGAACTAGAATCATTCTACTACCTAAAACAGAGTTCAAGCTTCAGAAAAATACTTCCCTCAGTTGAAGTACATTATACAAATTCTTTCAGCTGTTACTGTATTAATATTGTATCGTGAATGACTACATTTACATTTGCTTTGGTTTTGACATATGTGTCAAGTTACGAGGACAGAGTCGGCCATCAGCCTGATTCCTGATTTTTGGGCTTCCTGACTTTTGGCTTTCTGGTTATAGGGGCTTGGTCAGAACTTTGTCTCTGACCCACACTGGAAATCGTAACCAGTCACAACTTAAATGAGAGGACTTAGACTCTGACCATTCGAAAAACAGTTTCTTTTCATTTGTTTGAAAGAGTCTTAATTTTGGACTCAAAGTGATACAGCTCTTTGGATAATTAGGGAATTCCTCTGATTATTTACGAAAATCAAATCACTGAAAAGGAACTCTGTAAGTCTTCAATAACACAAGTTATCAATTACAACAAAGGCTAAAATGCACACATAGTGTATACATATTTACATTGTTACCTACACATATTTAATTTATATATACAAGTCATGGGCTTGACCCAGAGAGCATTTGCTCTTATAAACAGCTTTATTGCTTAATTTGCAATTAGGTCCTGGTTGTTGGTGTGTGTGGTATTAACATAAATTGATAGAGAAGCACCAGGTGCATTCAATTAAAATGCTCTAAAAAGAGGTATCATGTTTTACCACTATGTTACATTTTAAAAATATATTTAACAGGTTTATTCCAATGTCAGGGTTGCCATAAATACAAGTCAAGCTGACTGAAAACAGACTTGTCTTGTGGTTAATGTTCCTGCTGCCTGATTTCCATCACCTACTTTGAAGCTATTCAGTTATCCATGTATAGAGTTTTCCAATGAGTGTGGCAGATGCCTGCAGTTGCTCTTCTCTGTGTAAAGGAAGAGCCATATATTTTTTTTAAGGTTCAATTTGGAATATGGTTAATCTGAATCAAGCCTAACATCAGAACAAATGCACAGGACCAATTATCCTCATTTTTTTTTTCTGGCTGTACCAAGGTGTATCATGAATCAGAGAATTTAAAGTCATTAAAAAACTGTGAGTCTAATCGTGTCTATCTTGCCTTTCATTCCTATTGCTTGCTGACTTTTGGAATATGTGATGAGCCCCTAGGCAGTGCTCTGAATACCATATATTAGAGATATATTATAACTTTATGCAGTGCAATTGTTTTTAGACTTTTCTTAAGCTATGAAAATTTTATAAAATAGCTTGAAGATGAAAGCTCAGGTACAGAGTCAAAGAAAGATACACTGAGATTTAGCTACTGGATTTCTCTGTATAAGTTAAACTGATCCAATTATTCATTGCTAATACATTCCTGGTAAAGTATTCATTGAATGCAACAGTATACAAGTTTCAATCCTGATATTCTTTCAATTTCTTAGGAGACTCAAGGAGAGAGATGCACGTATTCCACCTCTTGTGCAAAATTCTTTCAAATTGAATGACTTCTAGGGTAAACTTTTACAAGAAACTGAAATTATTTTCTGTCTGTATTCCCACTTGGTCACGTACTTGGAGGTCTACAATTTATCACACTATTTATTGTAGACTCAGTGTGTACCTCTCAAATCCATGTATATAATTTTAGTCCCCAGTGTAATTGTACTTATAAGGATGGCCTTTGTGAGGTTGATGAGTGTGTCAGTCAGTGCTCAGTAGAGAAATAGATTTAATGCAAGATACAAGAATATAAGGATTCACAAGATTGGCTTATAATGGCTTCTCACAAAGTCAGGTGTGGAAAAGTGCCAAAAAGCTGTCTGTTACTAGAGATACCAAGGATACAGTTGAAGGTTGAAGGACCAAAGCTTATTTTAATGTTCTGTGCAAGTCCCTATCAGGAGGTCAAGGGGTCTGCATTAGATGATTGAAGAGTCTTCACTAAAATCCAGGAGATGACATCCAAAGCGAATGTGTAAACTAGAACTCCTCCAAAGAAACAGAATCCAGCCTTCCTACATTTTCCATTTATTCCATTCAGGTGGCCAGCCTAACCAAGGTGAGTCTTCTGTCTTCAGCAAATACCCAAGTCACACACTGAACTATGCTGATCCAATTTAGATGGACATATTGCACTCAAGTTGACACAGTCAACTGTCACAATGAGTATAAAGGATACCCTTGTAAAACAGACCTCAGAGAATTCCCTTGTCATGTAATGTGAGGACATAACAAGAAGACAGATGCTTATGAATCAGTAAATGAACCTTCACCAAAAAGTAAATCTCCTGGCTCCTCAATCTCAGAGTTACCTGCCTTCACAACTTAAAAAATGCTTTTTAAAAACATTTATAAGATGTTAAGTGTATGGTACTTTGTTGTATTTTGTCTTCATAGTGCTCAAATACACTGATGGAAAGTACACAAACTACATCTTAATACAATTTATATATGTATTTCTTGCCCATTCAATTCTAATTATTTCTTAAAAAATCAGATGCATCCATACCCCATATGTCTCCTCTGTGATTTTTTGTGAAAGAATGGGTACATGTTTTGTCTTTTATTAGAACCTGTTTTGTATTTTTAATTGCTTCATATACAGACTATTTCTCCTAATTAACTTGAAATGTATTATATGAAGGGGTATAGGTGACATTTTATAAGTTCTCAATACACAATTAAGATATTATAAATCAAAATTCCCTTTCTCATCCACTGTATAGTAAATAGCAGATAAAATAGAAACCATTAAATAACTTAGGAATACTGAATATGTTGATAAATCAGAAATAGGATAAATTACATAAGTTAAGAAAAATAGTGCTTTAGTCAATACCTGTGCTTAGATGCGGGCAGATGTGACAAGGTCCTGAATTCTGTAGGGGTGGAAACAGGAGCCCTCTTATGCAGTGGAGAACTAGATAGCATCACTGCTGATTGGGTGGTTGGTCAGAGCAGAATTTCCTGACACTGAAATGAAGGATGAGAATAGCCAGATGTAATAATTTTGATTCATACAATGATTACAGCATTGCCTGTTATGGAGGTACAAGGAAACAAACAATATTGCAGATAGGAAACCTTACCTTATTTGGAAGTAGGAAATGGAATCTTGACTCATTAAATTAAGCTAGAAAAAATACTCATAGCAGTTTTAAAATATCCATTTTTTAGAAAGTCTAAAGAGTTAAAAAATGAATAAATTTGAACAAGAAATCATGAGCATAAACAGATATAAAAGAAATAATGAAATACATACATATATATGAAGAAACTCCTATATACATAAAAAATATAGAAATTCTTAAGGTAAAAACTATTGTTATTGAAATACTAATTAGAATAACATTTAATTCAGGAAGGAATAAATAAATAATTAGGACTAAGTTTTTGGGAAATTCTACTGAACATACCATAATAGTTGAGACATTTAAACATGGACAATACATTGAAATAATTTAGTATTCATATATAAAGGTTCTAAAGGAAGAGAAGTGAGTAAAATGTCTGAGAGGTCATGTTTGAAAACAGGAATTTTATACAATTGCAAAGATATACACATTGTGAATAAAAATCTATTTAACATCAATAATAATAATAAAAAATCTATTTAACATCAATAATAATAATAACATCAATAATAATAAATACAATGAAGCCCACATTCATATACATTTTAATAAATCTGCAATATATAAAACATTAAAGACAAGCCTTCATGATTAAAAAAAAGATGCAATATCTGAAAAGAAATTTCCATCAAAAAAATGGCAGACTTCTGAGCAGCAATGGTAGATGCTATAAGATCATGGAATAACCCTTCAGATTCTTCAAGGAATATACCTTTAAATATAAATTTTTTTTGCAGGGGAGGCTACTAGGGGTTGAACTTACAGCCTGGTACTTTCCAGACAGGCTTTTCTGCTGTTGAGCTAAATTCCTGACACTATATACAAATTATATATCAAAAGAATGTACTTTTTCAGTCATGTTCTAACACATTTTTAGCTACTTGAAGCACAGAGAATTTATCTCCGACTCCACACTCAAACAATTGCTAAATGATGCATTTCCTTTATAAAAAGTAAAGTGCGTAAGAAATAATAAGCTATTTGTTAAATTTATAAATGTAATAAATTGGCTGTAAAAATAACATAATTTTGAAAACAAAAATAAAGTTTTTTTTTATTTAAAGAGAAAAGAACATGTAAAGGGTAGAGATAATACAGAATTTTAAAAAAAGATAAACAGTAAGAAATCACTAGTTGATAAATTACATATTGTCCTCTTAGAAATAGTAATTCAAGTTACAAAATTAAAGCATACAAAGTAGATATTCAAACAGTGAGACTGTAAACAGGTATGCTTGCATGAGTCTCTACATGTATTTCTGTAAACTTAAAGCTTTAAAATCTTACTGAGATAAAGTAAATAATACCTAAATAAATATCATATCTGAGGATTTAAAGACACACTTTTTTAATTTAAAGAGAAACAAAAGCATGTAAAGGGTAGAGGCAATACAGAATTCCAAATAAATAAATAAATAAACAATAAGAAATCACTAGTTGATAAATTACATATTGTCCTATTAGAAATAGTTGCTCAAATTACAAAATTAAAGCATACAAAGTAGATAGTCAAACAGTAAGACTGTACTGTTTGACACTACGCATGCATGAATCTCTACGTGTATTTCTATACTTTCTGTATTAGAGGGAAGAACAAAACTTAGCAAGACAAAACAAAACAAATTCCTATAAAAACATGAAACCAAAAAGTCTTATAAAACCATAGTACAAGGTGATCTACAATGATTACTGTGTTGTTTCTTATTATCTTCAATAGAATGTCTACATCATCAAGCATAACTGAATATAGCAGTATAATTAAGTATAGCAGTAAATAATAATAGTAGTAAAAATAAAACATTTTAGACAGTATAAAACTTCAAAGGCAGGTAATAATCAAACTATAGTGGATATTCTAGTGGATCGTGTCATCTTAAGTGCAGTTGCCTATACTTTCAGAATTGATACTATCAATCATAACAGCTTTGAATAAAATCTATCAATACAAAACAGTGATCCAACAAAACAGATTTGATTACGATCAATCATGGTAAAACAGTGTAGGTTTTACAGAGCTTTAGATTAAGTTAATAGGAAATTAAGGATGATTACCATACTATACTCTGTTATTTTTGGGATTACTGTCTGTGTCCTCAAATCTAGTATAGGTAGAATGACTGGAACAGAATATAATACATCTAAGCAGAGTAGTGTGAGTAATGTGAGTTTTAAATCCTGGTGCACTATTAACAATATAGCGTATCAAGGCCATCTATGTTAGAGATTCTAGTTATCCTTCTCTGCCTCATTTCTACTATGCTACTTTCCTGCCTTTGTTTGTCTAGTGTTCTCCTTCATTCTACTGCCTGCCTCACTCACTGAGGCCTTTCTGCCACTGTTCCTAAAATCCTGGTATTTTTTCTCTCTTTCCCTCTAATGTCCTTCAATATTCTCTATAGGGTTGGATTGGTGGTCACAAACTTGCCCAGTTCCTCTTGGTCATGGAAGCATCTTGTTTCTCCATCAACTTCTAGTGACAGTTTTGCAGGGTACATCAATCTGGGCTGGAGGTTATTCTCTTTCAGGGCTTTGAATACTTCACTCCAAGTTCCTCTTGATCTGATGGTCTGTGTTGAGAAGTCAGCCGTGATTCTGATGGGTTTACCTTTATAGGTGATCTGTTTCTTTTCTCTGATGGCTTTTAATATTCTGTTTTTATATTGAATTTCTGTTATCTTGATTATTATATGTCTGGGTGTAGATCTGTTTTGGTTGTAGGTGGCTGGAGTTCTGTATGCCTCACATAACCGAATGTCATTTTCTTTTCCCATGCTTGGGAAGTTTTCCTTAATTATTTCCGTGAATAGCCTTTGTAATTCACCTGTATGTATGCCTGCTTCTTTGTTCACATTTCTTATTCTTAAATTGTAGATTCTCTTGTCATCTTCTAGCCTTTGTATTGTTACTGCCTGTTTCCTTGTTTTTTTTAAAGAGTTCTTTCCTTTCATCATCACACACTGCCAATTTGTCTCCAAGTTTTGATAGTCTATTCTTAGTTTCTTTTAAGGAGTTTTGGCAGCTTTCAATGGAGTTTTTAATTTCCTGATAGTCTCTTTGAATCTGCCTCATGTATTCTATATTTTCTTTATATTCTTTATCGAATGTTTCTTTCCTTTTTTTGTGTTCCTCCCTTCTTCCATTTGTATCATCCTGAGAAATGCTTCCTGAGAGCATTTCTTTTATTATTCTACTCATATCCTGCTTTACCTGATTTAATATTTCAGTTTTGAGCTCGTCTACAAGGTCCCGAAGATATCTCTTAATGTACATTGAAGCCATGTCTGATGTTGTGTGTTTGCTACACAACTTAAAAATAAGTTACCCTTATTTTTCCTTCTCCTGGTTCAGTGTTCTCAGGGTTCTGGGCTGGGGGCTTCCTCTCTCCTCTGTCTCTTGTCATGGCCCTGGCTTCCTCCACACAGGTTACAGTGTAGGTCCCAGCCCCCTTTTCTTGGCCACGGTTCCTCCGAAGCACACTGGTGAGGAACCTCTGCCCTCTCCTGCCTGCTCTTGTCACTGAGGTGTAAACAGGCTGCATATGCCTGCCCCTCCCCACCGGGCCAACCAAACTTCAGGAGCCTTTCACCCAGTTAGTGCTTTCTAGGTGTAGGGAATCGATTTGGATTGCTCATTGGGTCCCGGCCAGGGGCACGGCCCAGTCTAAGCAAATCCCATGAATCTGCTTTGGGGAGCGAGCAACCAACTGAAGTCACTGTCACTCCCAGTTCAGGTTCCTCTGGCGCGATTCCAACATATTGCCCATTTGGTCATGCCCCTCCCATGTGGGGAGGGGTCTCATTCCCAGCACTGACCGTGGATTAATGAAAGTCCCTTTGCTGGCTCAACTCTCTGCTGGGCTCACCAACCTCCGACCTCAGTGCTGAAGTTCTTCCTGCGAGTGGCAGTGGGAATGAGTCTGGGCAGCTCTGCCGGCTGGCACAAATCCAAGCTGGTGCACACTTGCCGGGTCACCATGAAAACACTATGTCCTGCAATCTTCAGCTATCTCAGTTGTAGTCCCAAAGTATTTGAAGAGCTTTTTTATGTTTTAATTTCTTCCTGTGTCAAGAGGATCCATCTCCCCCTGTCTGGGTCTCTCCAGGGTGCTTTATTCTGGCATATGAGTTGTTTCTCCTGGGAGGCTTTGTATTTTGTTGCTCACTGATCGGCCATCCTTTCTTCTCTCCAAAAATAAAGTTTTAGTTAACAATTAAAAGGTGAAATTTTCACCCTATTTTAAACTAGCTAACATAGTTGTCTATGAGAGTTTAAAATTAAGTGTGTATGTTTAAAGATAATTGTTGAAGGAAGAGTTACAGTTTCTAAGTCAGCAAAAGAGAAAAATAGTAATTTGGTGATGACAATGATGATGAAACTAACTTTATTAATTTACAAGAGGACAGGAAAACAGGAAGAATGAAAATTATCTACAAAGGCATGATAAGCCCCAAAACACAAAATATGTGGTAGTCATTGAATTTATCACAAAGCATTAAAATGATTAAATTTTACTGATAAATGATTGGATTGAAAGCAATCTGTCTCTATACTGTTATCAAGATACATAATTAAACAAAATAACACAGAAAAGTTAGTTAAAGAACTTCATCACTCAAATACTAATCACACAAGTGTCCTTTTGCATAGTAATACCAGACAAAATAGCATATGAGACAAAAATGCTCATTAGCAGTTATTCATTCTAATAAAATGAAGATTTTGTATAAGCAGAACAATACAAAAATGAAGAATATGTATGAATTTATCTCAGAAATGAATAAAATAGAAATAGATCTAATTTAAGGGAAATCCACAAATCCATAAATACTAAAGATTTTGGTAAACTTACTATATTCCATCATGAATAGATAAAGCAGATATAAAATTGGCAGGTATATAGAAACATTTAACAAAATGATAATCTTTTTCATTTATATTGTTTATATATAAGAATAATGTGTAAATCAGGAAACAGATCATGAATTAGGTTACATTTTTCCTGTTAGTGAAAGTGAAAAATGTTGGTTTGGACATACTCAATGAATATGAAAATCTCAGATGATATGCAACTTTTACTGAAAAAATTATTTTGCAAGATTAAAATTATTTTGCAAGGTTAAAATTATAGATGACAGGAGAAAAGAAAGGTTTACTATTGTAATATTGTAATATTGAAAAGAAAGGAAATTACTATTGTTTTATTTCACTTAAAAATACTTAGCCTTTATGATACTTACATTGGAGAGACATACTTATCTCAATATTTTTAAGGTGCATTTAACACTTTACTTTTATAAGTCTAAGGCATAGACATCATCAGACAAATGGTTTTAAACTTAAGATGCATGTAAACGAAAGCATAACTTAGAAGACCTTGCAAACCACAAGTTCTTTAGGGGAATCACAGCTTTCTCCATTCTCACTTTTGTATAATTTTAGTAACATAACACTCTAGTATTTTTTTTTTTTAGTTTGTGCTTCATTCTTCCTCAGCCAGCTCCTATGAGGTTCTATTTCTTCAATGAGTATGTTTATGATAAATAAGTGGGCAGGGTAAAGGGGTGGGAAGGAGAAAGGTAGTAGTTACAAAGTGCTTAAATATGTGTGGGATATGATATATTATTTACAAATGCAAGTTAAAATAAATTCTATGATGACTTGACTCCTTATAATATAGACTCCTTATGATTATGAGGCAGGAGATTAAGGCATGACAAAATGGCTCTGCAGGAGGACATGACCTGTCAGCTATGGTTAGGACGTTGGATTGCAAGCCCTACACATGATATGTAGAGGATGGATTAACTCTGATGTCACAATAAAGGTAGGAAAGACTGAGGCCAGTTAAGTGCCTTTTCAGCACTCCACCCTGTATTCTACTTTTCATGTTTTAACTGGCTCATGCTCCGCAGAGCAGAGCATTTAATAAATGTAAAACCTCTACATTCTTCATTTGTTTTTTTACAGTTCTTTGAATAAGACAAGAGCCTGGAAGGGACCTTAGGGCACCCCACAATCTGGTAATTGTTTTGCTTTGACAAGCAGGAAAAGAATATGAGATTCTGTCTGACTGAGAAAGAGAATAAGATTATAAGGAAGAGTCCCAAACACTTTACTGCAGTATTCCAGTATTTGAGTATCAGATATACTATGTTATTTCTTTTCTTTTTTTACACTATTTTTTTTCTAAGAACTGTTTTCATCATTAAAACTGACCAAAGAAAATAGTGGTAATGACATTTGTTGGAAAAGTTCTCATTTATTTTATATAAGCATTTAGCAGCATAATTTCAGACACATTTCCATTTTAAAATGAAGAGATTCTGCCAGGCAGTGGTACTGATAATTGAGAATTTCATTGAATTCAGTGCAGTTTAGAAAAATTACATTGAATTTCTGCTGCTTTGATTTTCTTTTACTTGGTTTCGAGCCATTGTTTTATGAATTTTTGAAATTATATAAAAACACTAAACTCTCTAGAGTATTTATTTCAGAAAATACTGTATGTTTCTTAGAACAAAGCAAAGCTGGTTTCCAGGGCAAATATTTCTTTTACAATGTGGAAAATTATCCTTTGGTTGGGACTGAAAGATAACTACCAACTTAGTGCAGATATCCTTGAACAAACATTAATTGAAAAATTCAAGGCCTTTGCCAATAATGAAATTAGAACACCTTGATTAATCAAAATTAATGTCCATTTTCAAAATACCATTTTCATTAATTCAAAATTAGACTTCTTAATTAAAAATATTCTTCATTAGCATCCACTTTGTTAATAACTTCCTTAAATGGCAATGATATGAATTGCCAATTTAGTAATTAATAATTTGATAATTATTTAGAAAAGTGAAAAAACTACTGGGAGAGTGAAACACAATTGAGAAAAAGACAAATAGAAATTGTATCATCAAAAACCTTAACATGATTTTCTGAAAACTTTAGTCATTTTAACTTTTACATTAACATTGTAATGTAATAGTCAACAATACAAAATTGATATTGTCAAGTTGACTTTCACGTTTTCTTTTCGGCATGATTTTGTTGGTGATGTGTCTAAAATGTGCTTCTATTGCATGAACAACACAGCATTCCATACACAAAACTGAAAAGCATGATATGCTTATAATAAAACTAGAGGAACATTGACAAGATATCAAACAAAATTAGGACCAGAAATGATTTGTGTGAAAAAAATACAAAACAAAAAATAGTAAATGAGAGATATATGCTTATATATATGATATATGCCTATATATGCATATATATGGTTTTCTGCATATATCTCCTAATGCAGAAAACAATACTTTCACTTGCACAAAACAGAGCTAGTCTAGTACTATTTTAAGAATCATGGCTACTAGTAACTGAGTACTCCATAGGTGCCAGACATTGACTTTGATATTTGCTGTGATGTTTTCATGTATTTTTCATATTGTTCCTAGAATTATATCCATGTTAGACTTAAGAACTAGATTTCATGTATATTTGCATATTAACAATGCTGTATATGCTGTCCAATATTTCTACTCAATTTTGGTTTGTAAGCATTTTCTACATCATTGAACTGTACTTTAAATACTTTATAGAGATAATGGTTGTGCGATTATAAAATTAGTATGTAAATTCACATTATGTGCAATTTACTTATTAACATTTATTTGTTAAAACTTCTCTAAATATATACATAATATACATGGAGATAACACTGTGGCAGGGCTTGAATAAATACTGTTACATAAGATTAGAAAATAATCACAATTATCGAATCATTTTACTTATATTTTTCCCAAACAGAAAGCTTTTAAGGATTTTAGCCCCCAGATAAATGAAATATAATCACTCATTGCCAGCTACTTCTACTCTTTTTAGAGTGGATATCTTCCTAGTGGCCACTAAATCAGCAGTTTTGCAAACAATTCCATTGTCTCCAACTACCCATTTTCTACAACTCATGACAACTATGCTTGGACAAGGCAAGAAGATCACATATTAGAAGCTCACATATCAGAATTGGAAAATGTGCAGTGACATCTTTCTCATAGGAGCTCCAAGCCTGTGAATCAAGTGTGCCAGAGATCTAGGTTGACTATTTGTTTTAATCAGCCTGAAACTAGTCCTGACCCTATATTTGTGGAAAAACTGTCTTCTACAAAAACAGTCTTTGGTGCCAAAAAAGTTGAGGAACACTGCCGTATGTTACCAGTTAGCTCCCAGAACATCAAACATTGCCACTGAATTTATTCCCACCCCATCAATTCACTTTGATTTCATAAATCCTTAAGATACTGAAGTTAGGATAAGTGGACGCTGACAGGATTTAAGAGGTAACAAAATGTAGAAATAGATTTGGTGTCACTTTTTACAAAAGAACAATGGTGATTCTCTAAGTATGATGTGAGAGGGACTTATTTTCTGTACAATTACGTTTACTTGAATATCTATCTAAAAAAATCCTGATTTCAAATATCAAACACATATCAATACCTCTACTCTATACAGCCAGAGACAGTTAATATTTGTAATGCATAGAAAAGTACTATGAGGGCTGGGAATTTAGCTCAGCGACATAAGTGCCTGCCTTGCAAGCATGTGATTGTGAGTTAGATCCCTGGTACCAATTTAAAAAAAAAAAGATATACAAAAAGAAAAGTACTATGAAAAGAATTATGTTTCTTTTAAAATGTAGTTTACAGCGACTTAATTTAAATGTGATTAAACAAGAAAATATCAGTTAGATATCTACCTTTGTCTTGTATAGTTATATTGTTTTATCATCTGTATTTTTAATTGTTGCCAAGCAGCTTTTCAATCCTATGATTAGTTTTCTGGAAAACGACAGATGTTTTGTGATCTCAGGTGTGTTTTTGATAGGTACTTTGCTGTTGTTGCAATTTGGGTTTCTTGACAAATTGGTGTTCTCAGTGCATTTAATTTTTAAAACATTCTGACCTACTGTGTTAAAAGCATTTTAACTCAGAAATCCAGTTCTTGAACATTAACAATTGTAGTAGTTTATGATACTTCATTGATATAACATCTAAATATATATCTAAGTAAGCATGAACGACACTTTCCTACTCTCATCACTTTGAATAACAAAAGTTATTTGACAATAACTTCAAAGGAAAAAAGAAGTCAAGGTCACTGCACTTAACTGCATTGCCAAGAATGCATTTATAAAGGGAATGAGTTCTCTGTGGAAGTGGTCCTATTAATGTATCCTACTTTTTACTCCACCTTCCTCTTATTTTTCCCTTTCTGAAATCAGTTACCACAAGGAGAAAAATTGAATTCAAGAATATTATTTTTAAAATCATATTTACAAATAAAAAAATTTTTATATCTGTATCATACGCAAGTTGTGCTGCATGTATAATTTTGTATGTAATATATAATTGGGTCACTGGGGGATATATCTTTGTCCTTCAGTGCCCTTATTCATAACTTTTCTATGTTTGGCACTTCTTTTCCCTCATAAAGCCTACTGATGATGATAGCCTAATCTTTCCATAATGAGAATCTACTTCACACTTATTAGTACATTGTAGACCACCATACCCACTGTCTGGAAGTTTATGACTGTCATCTCATTAATATTTGTAACAATCCTAAAAGCAATTCTAAATATTACTGTAAATATCTTTAAGATTATGTAACAGAGGCTCAGAAATCTTGTATCTGCTCTCAGCCTTAAAAGGTTGAGAAACAGATGAAGGGTGCCAGAACTCTTTCTGTTTATCTTCCACTACTGCATCATAATCCTGCTCTTTAGTCACACTCCCACTGATTTCTCCCATAGTTACTTTATGTAAAGGACAAATTAACATCTGGAGACTAGAATGCATTGCTCTGTAATGAACTCTGGTGCTCCAAATCCCTATGTAGATACAAACGGGTAAAGCTGAATATGTGTAGGACTTTTAGCACTACACTGTGTCTCAGTGGGCGAAGGCAGAGGTACAACACAAACTTGGGAAATGACAGTCTTTTGCCTAGTAGAATCTGTATTGTATTTTGTAGATCTAGGATCTTCTCTACGAGACCTTCTTGCTCCTGTCAACCACATTTTTACTTCAGTTTTATGTAGATTTTAGTTATTTGTACTAGCTTTCAGGTCAACAGGCCAATTATTACTCTTGTATAGTTTTAACTGCTGTGGTCAACTATCCAACTATTGATGTTGGTTTGTTTTGGAATGGTCCATTTTCCTGTGATAACACTTATCTTCAGCAGTTGGGTTTTAGATTCGGTCTTGCCTTCAGAATAGTCTGATGGCATAACTAATGTTCTTGTTAGACATAATATCCATTTAAAGTTTTTCCTAATTGTGTAAACTTTGTGCATATTCTATGCATTGGTGTAGCATATTTAGAAAGAACAAAGCCCAAAATTAGCAAGATTTCCTTTTATAGAAATTCCAGATTCCTTCCTTCTGAGCTCCTTAGTTGTTCACTATTTCCTATTTTCTTTTATAGCTACTGAACATTTACAGTTTTCTAGTATTTTTGAAAAGAAATCAAGAGATTAATTTTTGTAACAGAATATAGATTTGTGAATACATTAGTTCATTGTTGATGTCACTTATTTGGTAAAAATATGGTTATTTATGGGGAGAATATAGATATTTCAAGAAAATAGTTTAACAGAAAAATAGTTGCCTAGAATCAACAGTGTATGATTTTTGTTTCTCTAGTGAGGAGAATGTATTTCTTTTCACAAAGCTCAATTTCATCATTTAAAGGTAAGGTGGTTGAACCAACCTAGGAAACCAAAACAGTTTTCTTATAATGGAATGGGTTAATGATTTAAATTCTCTAACCAATCACAGTAGGAAAGAATATCTGTCCACTTATATACATAATTAATATTGAAAGGTCTTTATCATAACCAGAAGTACTTCTATATTAAATTTGGCTAGGTTTCACAGTTTAGGCTGACAGCTACCACCACTCAAAAAGACATAGAAAGCTGTAAAACAACTACAGATGCACTAAAACTCTCATTACTATCAATGCAATTTGAAATAGACTGAAGAAAATTATCTTCTTAAATTAGTTTCTCAATTTAGAGACTGTATTTTTAGTCTGCACCTCCAGGGAAGTCCATGTTTGGTAAGAGTAAACTTTCACCTAGTTTTTAGTCATAGGAAGTTCAGATTTCTCACGGAAAGATACTGAGAGCACAAGCCACAAAATCAGTATTAGAACTGTATTGCCCTTTTGCAAATGGGAACCTTTCCACCTTAAGTAGAAAACTTTGACATTTCTGGTTGGCCCCATGGTCACTGCATTACCATTTTGACTATCTAAATAAAGTAACATATATAGTTTCTGTTATCAGATTTGATACCCAGACTACACAGGTGACCTGGCCTCATAGCAGGCCCCACTGTCAGGCCCTAGGGAAACCGAAATGATAGAAACCATTGGCTCAAACATCTCAGAGTTGGCCCCTGATGTAGGACTGGAATCTTCTGTCCTGAGTAGGTTAGGACATACAGGAATAGAGAATGTGCCCTCCATTGCTGTTAGTTTCACACAAATACGTGACAATTCCGTCACTGTGTTTTCTTTCCACATTCCCCCTAGGTCCATCTCTGCGCAAGGGTCGCCAGGCTCTCTAGAGCTTAGCAAATAACGCAGCCTTCCCTCTGGAACTTCCTGGATGAGGAGCATTTCCCCGCCCAAGACAACCTCGCGTACTCCACTCAGCAGCCGAGTTCTGCGCAGACTCAATGACGCCTTCCGGTGACCCAGGCCGTCCGACAGTGCCCGTCCGCTTGCCCGCCATGTCGAGTCCCAGCGGCCTCAAATTCAAGACTGGGGACCTGGTGTTTGCTAAGGTGAAGGGCTATGCCCCCTGGCCCGCTAGGGTCGAGCAGGTAGCCCAACCCAACCGATACCAGGTGTTCTTCTTCGGGACCTACGAGACGGCCATCCTGAGCCCCAAGCGCCTCTACCCGTACGAGGAGTGCAAGGAGAGGTTCGCCAAGGCCAGCAAGCGCAAGGGCTTCAGCGCAGGGCTGTGGGAGATCGAGAATGATCCCACAGTCAAGGCCAAGCTTTTGTTTCCAGAGGCAGCGGTAGCTGCAGCGGAGGAGGCGGAGGCGGCAGGCTGCACCAACGGCTGTGACCCTGACGCGGAGCGCAACCCAGACTCTGATCTGGAGCCTGAGCTGGAGCCCGAGCCCACTGAGGAGCAGCACAAGGCACTGGTGAAACGAAGCATGGAGGACTGGCTCGAGGACATCTCCAAACGGTCCAAAGCCACCATGCTGGACGGCCCGGGGGAAGCAGAGGAAGCTGAAAAGGAAGAGGAAAAGGATGAGGCGGCCATGGAAGAGCCTGAAGAGGAGGCTGAAAAGCCCAAGGCCCCAGGTGGCCTGTAGTCTCTGCCTCACAGAAAGAGCCCCACACCGTCCCTGTTACATCTAACTGCGATTGGAGAAATTCTCCTTGACCTACACCATGGGACCTTTTCTCCCACCTCCACTGTTCCCACTTTCACTCATTCTCTTCCCATGTCTGACCCAGGGGCATGAGGCAAGCCACTTGATGGGACAAGCCCTCTGATGGAACAGACTGCTTAATGGTACAGGACAGACCATCTGGAAAGGATGCACGAACTGGTATGGACAGGCAGCTAAATGGGACGGGCCATGTAGAAGATAATGGTTACCTAGAAGGGACAGGCCGCTTAGAAGGGACAGACTACCTGAAACAGACCAGCTGCGTTGGATAGACCGCTTGGATGGGACCAGTCACCCAGCTCTCACCTGCCTCATCTCTATCCCTGTGATCTGAGATGTGACCGTTATGCCTCTTGGGATCCAAAACTGCTTCTCAATGGTGCTGTTAAAGCAGGACAGGCTCTTTCAATCTCCTAATACCCCATCTCTCCTGCCCTAGGCATCCTGCACTTCTATCTTGAAATGGTACAGGAGAAAAACGGAAGATAAAGAGCAGAGGTGATTTCCGGGAACCGTATGAGGGTCAGTTGTTAAACTGCAGGGCTAGGGGAGTGGGAGGGTGACATCTAACTGCTGCACTCCTGTTCCTTCCATCAAACCTGCTCAATTTTAAGATTCAGGAAAAGTGGAACAACTCTTAAGAGAGAGCCTTCCCTTACTAACCCTTATGTCATTCATGGAGTCCTGGGAGTTGTAACTTTTTTCATGAGACCATTTGCAGCACCAGAATATTTTTGAGATCTGAAGCAGTGACTTTGCCAATGAGGGATATGGCTGGATTGGGAGGGGTGAGTAAGAACAGTCTCCATCCAGATACCTGAAGCTGCCCGTGAGAGTCCCTGGGGAAACCTTTGGCTGCACATTTCTATCTCTGCAGGCTCGAGGCCACCATAGTTATGTACCATGCAAATGTAAAAGGAAAGGCACAGATGCCAGGAAAATTTTAAATAGAAGATTTTAGAAAATTAAGGACTAACCTTGGGAATGCTGCTATTCTGCTCCCTGCTGCCTTGTTGATATACCTGTGGAGGTTGCCTTGCTCTGGGGTTCAGTGAGCTTTTCTAGAAGTCAGAGTTTTGGTATTCTGTGAGATGTTAATTTCTATCCAAATGCTCCCGCTGGTCTCTTCTGTATGGCCACCAGATCCCATAATTAATCTGAGAAGGCAAATAACTGTCCCCCCACAACCTCTCTCTCCTGGGCTCTCTGTGCCTCTCTTCATCTCTTTTGGCTTTTACCCTTGCTCTCTTCCCTTGGGCTCTTATAAAAATAGTTGATTGAAACTATTTCACTTCCACTAAATAAACATTGTTGATTGCATTGAAACAAATATCTCAAGTCTATTCCTTGGATTTTAAGGATTGGTTCTTAGATTTAGTACTCCTTTTGTTTCCTGTACATAACTACATGAAAGTACTATACGCTGTACAGGAGTATTTTAGAATCAGCCTTGAGAGATCTTTGTCATCTTAAAGTGTAGATAAGGGTAGTCACTCCATCAATCATTATTACTGAATTGAACGAATGGACATAAGCCTACTTGAAATGTTTGGATGATAACAAACTGAAACATTAATATTCTGGCAAATGACTGATCTTCAGAAAAATGAGAAGATTGTTTAGTCAACTTCTCCCCTTTTTGGGCTGCTGCCTCAGATAATACTGTTTCTTTTAACAGCCTTTCCAATGAAAATAAGAGAGCTGGTTTATATTCCCATTTTTAAAAATATGTAGTATCTGTAGAATATTTTGCATCTTTTCAATGGCTTTCTGCAAATATTTGGATCTCAAATATGCTTAATCATGGGGCTGGGCGTTTAGCTCAGTGTCATAGACACCTGCCTGGCAAGCGCTAGGTCATGAGTTCATCCTTAACACTGCAAAACACCAAACAAACAAACAAACAAAACAAATATACTTAATCATATATTGAGGTTTCTGGTTCTATGTTCCTGAGCCCCTCATCCCTACAGAGGCTTCTTCATAGAACAAGATATGGTCTCTGTAATGGTGGCAACTGAAGATAACCCTACTTTCCATTCCAGTAAAAAAATGCTATGCTTAGACTTAAAGGTATCTAAGTTAGATGATCTCTGGTTTTCCAACAACTGCTATTTGCAATAATATTAATACTAGAAGTTACTGTTTATTGGTTACCTAGTATGTACCTTGATGAAAAAAGCCTCTATTTTAATAATAATCCAAGAAGGATGATAGTCATATTTTCCAAAGAAAGAAGCTCTGGTTCAGGAAGGTTAAGTTGCTTCTCTGCATTCCACACAACATTAACGATTGAAATATTTTACTGGTCTAAACAGCCTAAACTCTTTTCTCCTGTATTGTACACTCAACAAGCACTATGAATTCAGTAGTGAATAAAATAGCTATTTTCGTATTAATAAGTAATTATGACAATAGCTAATATTGAGTCTGTAGCAAGAACCATGCAGTATGTGAACACTCAATCAGGTGTATTGTAAAAGACTCACTGTAAGTTTATGAAGGAATCTGACTGAGGAGTAGTCTCCTGGAATGGAACTTGCTCGTGAATCGGGTACTATTTTTTAGACTGTAGTCTTTATTAGTATAATTAATCAGATAGCTTATATTGAAGTCCAGGAATGTTAAATAATTTTCCCAAGGTCATACAACTTATAAATGACAAACCCAACTTTCAGAGGAAAGACTTTCTCATTCTAAATCATAGCTGCTTTGTTCCATTATATTTTGCAGTTTCTCATTGAATTAAACTTCCTGCTGAATGAAATGGAAGTATTCTTTACTATTTTGAAGTGAACATTTAGAAATTTCAAGGTAAAGACAGTATTAGCAGACATTGCTTAAGGGTGTATAAGAAAAACATTTTAGCACCTGACAATTGTTTTGTTTTTAAATGACTTGGTGAAATGATGAGGGAATTTGCACATTCATTATTTTTCAAGATGTGGCCATAGGAATTTTGGATATGGATTGGTATATTTGCCACAGGCAGGTATTTGATTTTGATAAGGTTTTTATGGAAGCACATCTTCTGAAATGATTCAATAACCTGAAAAATAGAAAATGAAATTACTTCCATTTGAGTCTCTATTGTTTCTTTACTCCTTTTTTGATTCAAATGTTAGAAAAAGCTGTTTATTTAGATGTGACACCGCATTTGCCCTCTTGGTGACTATAATGTAGTGAAAATGGTAATCGAACTAATAGCACCCTTAAAGAATGGTACACTATTAGTAAACATAATTATGGCCCAAAAAGAATGAGAAAGATGGGGGAAAAATCTGTAGTTTTAGCTCTCTTTTCTTGGATGATAAATCTCATTTGTATGCTTTAGTGGCCAAGAGATTCTTTTTGTGTGGACTGAAAAAGAAACTGTTACAAATTCTCAATAATTCCAGCACTGTTTTTGTTTTTCTCTGAACAATGTATGCCTCAGTGACAAAAATACTGATTGTTGATGAGTTACCTTAACAAAGTCCTCCACCTGACCTTCAGTGAAGCACTGTTGTTATTAGCCAAACATGTTTGTGAGTGTTCCAACAGTATTATTTAAGCACTACATGTACATGCAGGCAAATTACATTATCTATACTTTGTAGACACATGTAACATACTATTTTTTGTAAGACTTCCAAAGTATTTAATATTTCATACAAACATTTCTTTAGCAGAGTTAGTCAAAGATGGCATTGAGGGATACAAATTTTATTACTTTCTTTTGTCAGAATTTAGATTTCACCTAGTCTGTAAATTTTCAAGCGTGTATAATCTTTGTGGCTGATACCTTCATTTTACCTTTCCACCAAATCTTAGATACTTGGATCGTGCAGGGCATTCTTCTATTTATTTCATTTTCAATGCTCTAGTAAAAGAAAAGCTTTTGCTACACATTCTTTGGATATATGTAGACCCCTGTGTTTAGAAAGAACCTCTTCTGAGATGCTCAAGCTAAGAGCTTCTTAGTGGGTTCTTGTACAACTATATTTGCACTGATCGTATTCTAATTTCCTGTGTATTCTTTGCTTTTCCATTAAACTGGAAGAGATAGGAAATGTGTTTTATTAATATTTTACCCCCAACCATAAACACACAATAGTTATTTTTTAAAGGTTGGAAAGTCTGTTATCAAGTGTTCCTTGTGATCATGGTGCTGTGATAAAACTCATACTGTGAGGTAGACTGCATGCTGACTCTGAACAAAGAGACAGGGTAAACAGACCTGTAGATTCATGGCAAATTCTGATTGGGATATGTTTCTGTGTGCATGTAGGCAGCTCCCTATACTAGGAGACTGAAAACTACCAGCAGTTTTCACTGAACAATTTCCCTCCTGATGCCAGGGTCAAGTTATTTATTTTTTATAGATTTTCTCACTATTTGAGTCACTTTTTTCAGTTACAACACATAGGTACCATATGCCTGTATGTGCATTTCCATCTCCCCAAGTAGGCAAAATGGCATCTAATCGCTACATTTTTCAAACTCAAGCCACATACTGACCATTCAGTCAAAAACACAAAAAGGTGAATAGGCCAAAGAGAACATGTGTCTGTTATTCCTGCCACTTCTTGTGGTGCAGACACATGGCTTGTTGTAGGAATCCCTGAGAATTTGATGTTTAAAGGAATGGCATTTACTCACTACAGATGCTCCCAATCTTGCAATTCACCTGCCTGTCTTGTATATAGATAGATATCTTTTCCTTTGTGGGTGAAAAAACTGACCATATTAGTGAGATATCTGCAACTGAGATGTCCTAAGTGATTTTCTAGAGGATGCAATTTTCTTTGTGTAGTCTAATTTCATGTGTAAACTTTAACTTCAGTGAAACAAAAGTGCTATTATAATATAGAAATGATCATGGCAAGAGTCCTGGATGTTGAGAGGCAGCTAGGAATCAAAGGCAGTCCTAGTCACAGAATGGCTAAGTCTTCATAGAAATGGGCAAAACCCAAATTTCATCTATTTCACTGTCCTGTTAGTGTGGGCATTGCATAAGAATTATGGTTCATTTGGTGAATGCCCTTTTCTCCTTTATTTTCATCACTGCAAGAAGCAAACCCTTTGCTTAGCTCTATTCCCTTCTTCCTCCTCATGAAACTTCTGAATTATTCCCACACGATTAGGTAGCTCTCTCTGTTGTGATTTCCTAAGACCATGTTTTTCTCCTAACACTTTCAAGTCCATTTACTGATTTTTTTAAATCAACTAATAAGTCATACATTCCATGTAGTCTGGAAATATGATCATTTTGCTTATTGTAAAAATCTAACAACGTGTCTTGCTCTTATGAAACAGTAAATAAATAATTATTAACTAGTAAATGAACAAATGACTACATCCTGTTTTTTATCCAACCCAACCCTCAGAAAAATTTTATGGGGAATTTTATTATCCCTAGTAAAGCACAGTAGGGAGCTTAAGGATTTTTTAAAAATATAAATATATATTATTTATTAAACAAAATTGTTTCATTATTATACATATGTTTATTTCAGGCAGATGACAAATGAGCAAGGAGGAAGCTTAATGAGGTTACATCAAATTATGCAAATTTGCCATCTAAATCTGAATGTGAATAAACATATCAAACAGTGTATTTATTTCCTGAAGTTATAGTTCTCTTTAATAATTCGAAAGTTCATTATTAACTTACTGAAGTAGCAGCCTTATGGTGTTTGGCTTTGGAACTGTCCCCCAAACTTTAATTTAAATCCTGGTACCACTGTTTAAGAGCCATGTGATCTCAGATTCCCTCCACTAAAAGTTGCAGTAATGACTTTCAGGTGACAAGTTTGTTGTGCAAAGTAAATGAGTGCATATGTGTTACAATGTCAAGCACATTGCTCGGTGCAAAAATAGACTTTATAATCTACGTCAGTTTACTTTGTTCAGTGTAATTCAGAGAATTAGCCATACCATGTGAAAAAATTAGAGGCCAACTTGTCACTTTTGTTTAGGGAAACACACACCTTTACTTAGAGGCCTTTATCAGATGCCAGCAGCTTGCTGGAATCTATAACTTGCCCATACACAGAGAGAAACTGAAATCTCATTCTTCCATTTACTCATATTGTTCTTCAATAGGTTCTTTACATTCCCTCCTTAGTAGCTGAGTTATTTTATACAGATACATCCAATTTTAAATATCCCCCTCCCATTTTTTTGGCATGACTCATCCCTCCTATGCCCCAGTTTTATTGTTCTTGTTATTTCCTTAGGACCCATTCACTATTTTCCAGTGGGTGTGTCTTAAATGCATTTCCTTGAGTACTTTATATTCCTGACATTTTTTGAAAAGCTGTTGGAATAGTAATTGCATTGCTCTAGTTATTTTATGGCTCCCTTGCCTTTTTTTTTCAGCACACCTATCTTTTCACACATAATTTTAATGAACTGCCCAACTCGATTACTAAAAGGTGCTGGAGTGTTAGAAAGGATTGGCCATGCTTTCCAGATGCTCTCTCAGGTTTCATGTCGTCTTGTGATTTCCCCAGTGTCAGTTAATTTTTCTTTTTCTTTGCTTTTTTTTTTTTTTCACGCCTTGGCCAACTCTTCGTCAAAGTCATTATCTGCCCCTCTTAGTGATCTACTCAACACTGCATTAAGCAGTATGTTCTGCTCAGCTCATTTCTCACCACTGTGCACTTATCAATGGGACCTGCATCCCCCTTTCACTTATGATTCTTCTGTAGTTTAGAATTTGTCAATCATTAGTTCTCCCCTTGGTGTGATTTTTTTTTCACAGTTCTTTCTACAGCTGTACCTATATTTCAGTCTGCGTGTCATTATCACTGGTTTCTGCTCTTTTCCCCTTCCCTTTCTTGTCCTTGTTTTTATCCTTAGAAGTTGAGATAAAGCAATAATATTAATCCAGAAATATTTTGATGAAACCATCTTTAAAAGTTTTTTAAAAGCAAAAATAGGAAAAGGCCAAGATACTTCCATTTAGCGAGAGCCTCATTTCTTCTGTTAAAAATTAAAACATACTGAATTATCAGTAACATAATAACATCATGGCTTTCACATCTTTTGGCTTATTCTGATGAGGACTAGAAGGGAAATTGTTCTGGTTACTGGGAAGAGGGCTGAAGTGCATATGTGTTACAATGTCAAGCACACCAGGGCCTGAAGGAGCACCGAGGGCAGAGCAGTTGGTAAGGCGACAAGCCATCTGCCATGCGGTGCTTGTGTGACATGGAAAAGACACAGATAGGCAGTGTTAAATTAAGTTAAATAAGAGTATTTCAGAATATGACAGAGGACAACTAATTGAGGAATATATATTTTCAATGATATTAAAATCAAACATTGTATGGATCTTAGGAAGTTGACTGCTCATTTCAGATTCAGCCATTTTAACAGAACACAGTGTTTCCGCAGTACTATAAATCAATCGCACTGTTGCCTGTATTGGTAGTTCTTGATCTTTCTAATGCATATGGATCTAGACATGCCATTCCAAAGCGTTCCCATATGTGTGTGACAACTGTAAGATTACACAGTTTCACACAGCTTACTGGACGTTTGATGCTCTTGCACGGCCTTCAGATACATTGGTTCACAAAACATGCGAAGTGTCTGCCTTTTTAGTGGTTTCATATTAAAAGCTAGGGAAAGGCTATTAAGAGTACAACTGCAAAAGGAAATTATATTTTATGTTAGGGGGTCATAAGTGCCATTAAAAATAGAGAAAGAGAAGGAGAGCTGGTGAGGACCAAGCATGTGTGTGTGTGGGAAGGGTGCCATACCATTTAAAGAGGGCCATGGGGCTGTGAGGAAATAGTGTGCACATGGATTCCTGCATGTCCTCCACCTCAAGTCACCATGACAGCATGGAAGTGAACAGGGCAGTATCCTTATTGAAACGTCCTCCAACCAAAGCAAGTATTAAAATATAAATAATCCGTTAACTCATATTTTATTATTTATAACATTATTAATGGCACATCTCATGGCAGAAATAGGCACACAAATTGTGTAATAGTTGAAAACTGTTGTCTAGCACCACTTATTTGCCAGTTTGTCACACACATCCATACAGTGTCTTTTGAACTGTGGCGTAGACCAAGATCATACATGTATTTTATGTAACATTTTGCCTGGATGTTTTCCTCTTCAAGTAGAAAACAGACAACCACAGGTGCCATTCAATTTTCTTTTTCCTTATCTTCAATGCTACCAACCTAAGCACCTCACAAAAGATCATCCAGTTTTCTTGACTTGCTTAACTAACTGGAGTTGCAGTGTGAGGAGATGTTAGTGACCCTGTGAGTGCATGTGGACAGTGAGGTCAGTTTCACGTGCAACATCGGTTGTGGCGGAATAGATGTCAAGGCAGCGGGTGGAAGATTCATGAGGCACACTGTTACTGTATGGCTGAAGTTGAAGGTGAGCGGGGTGATATACAGGCCTGACCCTCACCCATAGGTCTTTACTGGCTGATAACACTTAATGCAAACTGAACGGGTCACACTGGAGTATGCGTAGGGAGGGACACATGTGTGTGCAAGTGGGAAATATTCTCAAGACAAATTTCTATTTTATATTTTCTACCAATGCCAAGATTCTACTTGGATTATATAGGAATAGTTCTAGATTAAATTTCTTACTAGTCACAGATAAGTTGGGACTTTGAAAGATTATTCCCATTTTTTTTCAAACCCAGAATCCTGACTGGCATTTTATGACACAGAGTAAAGTTTGCAGTTGATATGATAGATACAAATCAAATATGCTCTCAGAGCCTTACATTCTATCCATCCTTCTAAGGAAAGGCCTTGTGAAGGCCTGGGATTTGTAAAATATAAGCTGACATGCCAGGATTTTAGATGAACCGTGTAGCCTTGGTTCAGATGACGGTACAGACTGTGCAAAGAGATGACTGCGTAAGTTAAAAGCTTCCTTTCACATGAGAAAACCTATAACTTTGCTATTTCCACTTTGCTGGTGTTCCTAATAACTGCTCACCAGTTACTGGGCATTACCACTAGGTCTGAAAGTGACAGCCTTGAGGAAAAATACCACTCTAAGTACCTTGGAAATGCGGAAAAAGAAATGAACATCTATTTCTGAGCCTTTTGGGTCACATCAGTTAATGAGGCAGCTAGTGTCACCCGCTCATATTTATCATAAATGTCAAGAGAAATGAACACTGTAACTACAATTTAGCCATGTTGATAAAAATATTTGAATTTGAAAAATATATAAATTGGTTGCAAGTATTCTGTTAATATTCTTGACATGAAATAGAGATGTGGAGCGAGACAGTGAGAGAGAATGATGAAAATGCCACTTTGTGCCCAAAGTGCTCCATATGGAATGTAAAATAATGACAAAACACATTCTACTTCCTCTTGTATTGCTCCTTTCTCTTCAAGATAATATCACTTTCCAGAGACAAATACTGTACTAAACCACACAAACGAACAAACCTCTGGTCTTTTGATTGTTGTTACCTCATGAATTTGTACAGGGAGACCTTGTGAGGGTTAAGTATAAACAATAATGAACAGGTTAAAAACCTCCAGCTGCTGATGGGCTGCAATGATGCCCCAAAGCGTTACACCAAAGCCATGGCTGACTGTGTGTGTTATCATCCACGGTGCACATACACGCTCTTTCCAGAAGCTACATATGGATGAATGGTTTCCTTTCTGATATTGTGGGGCCAGGCTAGATATTACATATTTAGCAATTTCACAGAAAAAAAAAATCAAAGACAGCTAAACAGATCCTTGATGATAAGCCACAGTCATGCTATAGTTGGAGGGCTGTTTCAGCTGTTAAAATACATAAATGCTCCCCAATAATTATATCACAAAAATAATTAGCATAACATACCATTACAAGATTGCTTTCTCTGTGCTTTTCTCCTTCTGACTCAGGAGGACAGAGAGTGCTATATCACTGCTGCTGCTGTTGCTACCTCCCTCTAATAGTGGTCATTATTCATAGCAGGGTGCTGGAGGTCACTAGCATGGTCTTTGTGCAAAGGAGCCTACTATTCATTCTGTATTGTTCTCTGGATTGTGAGCTAGGACACGGATTAGGGAATCAGCTTATTCTTTGTATATAAGATGTAGATTTGACCTTGTGTTATCGTTCTGTGTCTACTATGATATCACAAACCCTAGATACAAAACTTTCAAGTAGCCTTGTAAAAAAAAAAATCTCCCACCGTGCTTTGGTTTTGAGTTTAAATCATAGTATTCCAATCGTTTGTTGGTTTTGCTATAAGATGCCTGGGGCATCTAGCTGCAGCTAAGAGGGCAGCCTTGTCACTGTTAGTAATTAGGAGCGTGGTGGATTCAAGGTGGTTCAGAATTCACAATTTAAAAAAAAATCAAATTCGTTAGTGAGGTGTAGTTTGTCCGATTCATTGTAGCTATGTGGCTGTCTTTTTAACCTTGTTGCTCTGCTTATTATACATGCTGCCAGTCACCAAAGACCCTGCTTTCCTGCTGTGCTCCGGAAGCACAAATATGCTTGCTGTGCTCCTGAGGCATCAAAGATTAGATGCATCTTCTGCTTTTCCTCTCTGTTGGCAACTCTCTCTGAGATTTTAGCAGTACCGGGACAGCTATAGATTGCAATAAATTCCTAACACTTAATGTATGGGCTAGGGTTTAGCAGGCACAGAATAAATGCCTAGTGAATTAATACATGAATGAATAAGTAAAACGAATTTGCTTATAGTATTTCCAATTCAGCAATTTGATTTCACTGAAGAAATTAACCAATAGAGTCACCTAATCTTGCACATTAAAGAAAACATTTGCAAGGACTCAAATTTCAATGGTTTTTTTCCTGTGTTGGTTCATTAGCAAACAAGCCATACATTAGAGCTGCAAAATAGTTTTTTTTTTTTTAAACCTAAAGTCTCATTACAGAGGTTAGTTTACTGCCTCTACGGAAGACATAAGCTGAGTATGGTTGTGCATACTTGTAATCCTATCGCCCGGGCTACCTCGCGAGACTGTTTCTCAAAATCAGCACGATAAAGTGCTGACATTATTAGGACTCCCTTAGAAAAAGTTTACTAATAATGGTTTACTAAAAAGAGACAGAGATGGTAAATAGTGGTTTACTAAAAAGAGACAGAGATGGTAAATAGTGGTTTACTAAAAAGAGACAGAGATGCCATTGCAGGAAAAAACAAAAACCATCATCTTAGCAATATAACCATGGTACACTGGTGCCATAGGGAATCAGTGTTTCTCCACACTCAAGAACACAATGAAAACAGTGATCATATCAATAAATAGCTTTACTCTACAAATTCCAAAGCTTCAGATCAAGATAGACAAAGTAGAATCATTAAAACTTTCTGTTTATGCTTTTGTTTGCACCATATCTCTATATTTTGTAATCTCTTGTTTTAGAAATAAAACTTTATTCAACTCTTTTGATCTATACTTTGTATGTTATCATAAAGTTCTCAGGAACCTACATATGGTTAGGATGGAATCAAAATGCACTTTTAATAAAAATATGCAAAAAAAAGATAATCAATAGTTTCCCTGATTAGTTTTTCTTACGATAACCATAAATATATCTTTGATTTTTTCCTAGTATATAAAATGTGTTTTCAACCTTGTAGAGACTTTTTTGCTTCAATTGATGAACAGTTGTGAAAAGCAAAACCTGAAGCAAAGATAAAGAGGGTGAAAGTGAGACTATCATAAAGAAAAGTGAAAGGCAACACCTGGGGAATTTTTTTGTGAAACAAAGCAAAAGGCCTAGAGTTGGTTTAGTTGGGAATGATTTGGATGCTGGCCAGTTCCATTTCTCCTGGACAGATCCTGGGTCAGCTGGGCCTCAGCTCTCTGAGTGTTAGATGTCACTCAATACCTCTGCCAACTCTTTCAGGAACATTCACTGGACAGGCACGTGGACAATGTTGCCACTCTGCCCTAGAGGTATTTCTGTGTAACGTGAAACCTTGGTACTTTAGATCAACAAACTCTCTATGTGTGCATAGCAGCAAGTGTTCAAATACATTAAAAAATTTTAAGAGTCCCAGCTTTATGATAAATCCTTTCTCCTTCATTTCTAAAATGGTAACACTAAACAGTTTTTGTTTTATTTTGGGAGGTTTGCAAGTTGTAAATTTACATTGGCAATTAGATGCTTTAGATCAGGACGGGTAACTTTTAAAAAATTTCTTGAAGTAAAACATTTAGATATTTTTGTATTATTAGTGAAGAGGCCCAGTGTGTGGGATCTCAGGATGGTTTATAAGTGCTGTTCTAACATTCTTCTAAAAATTAAAAAAGTGTAATGACTTAAACCAAATTGGAAAAACACTCATAATCTATCACTGAATAACCTTCTGCTGAATACTATTTATAATGTGTAATTAAAGAGGTGTTAAGTTTCTTTAAACATGTGCAAAAGGAGCAAGAGATTCATGATGGCTGAAGGTGAGGCTGACTTGTTTAAAACCCCTCCTATTCAAACAGGGCTGCAAGGGCTCTTACTCCTGCCATGGTATAAAACACATTCTTAACCTAAGTGTCCCACTGTTCCTGCCATACTTAAAGTATTAAGTGAGGTCCTCTCATTTAATGTGGCTGTTTCTTTTCTGGCAAACAGAGCTTTATTTAGTGGCTGTGATAACTCAATACCCAAATCCCAGAAATACAATTTTCCATGAGAGTCAGCATTTCTGCTTTCTGATAGTGAACTCTAAATGAAATTCTGCTGTGCTTAATGGCAGTGAGAAGAAAACCATTCCAAGGTGACTTTTCTTACAGAGCTGGCCAAGACACCCTTAGAAACAACAGAAAACAGAAAACAGAAAATGATTGAAAAGAGATATTTCTCCTACAAGCAAGGTCAGAACTTAGTTTCCAACTTTGTGAATTGGAACCACTTGCTACCAATTACCATCAGAAATTTCAATCAAGGAGACAGGAAATGTGAAAATAGTGAAAATATAGGTTTCTGACAGCTCTTGACAACATTATCATAGAGGTCAGCCTGATTAATGTGTTTTGTGCCATGTGAAAATGGAAACGCACTAAAACTCATCCCCGAGAGTTTCTACACCAGGACGTGTCTGGCTGTAAGGGTGTAAATTGGGGGAAGTAGGTGGGCATTTGCCTGTTGGTTTAAGTGGTTTTGTGACACTGACCCTATACTTACATGGACGTGTGATACTAATTCCACCTCTCATTTGAATTTTTATTAAATATATGATCATTCAGAGCAAAACCACAAACCCAAGAATGTATAAAGAAGAAAAATAAGATCCCAATCAGCCAAAATGGATGCCATTGAACCGTATCCTTGAGAGATTTTGATGTGTATTCCTTGGGGTCCAGGGACATCTTTGAGAAATGTGAAGGCTGTCAGCTCATCTTCTGAGGAGCCCCCAAAGGTGGGATGCTGAAGGTGTACTGTGACTAGCCCGGTACCAAGGAGGTTTCAAAGAAGAAGATTACACTGATGCCATGCCCATGCTGGGAGCCAGAACCTCCACTGGGCCTAGGAAGAAGCTAAAATTCTCTCCCTATGATGGAAAATATTGGTTTGTCTGCAATACAAGCTTCTGGCCCCAGCTAAAAGCAACCATTGTATTACCAGAGAAAACTGGCTGCCCTCATTGTCCAGTGAGCTTCCTGGGCCACAGCACAGATCACTACAGTCCAAAGCCTGAGGAAAGAAGAGAAAGAAAAGACAGAGAATTGTGCAGGACATGGGGGAAACATATGCTCTAAGCCAAAACTATGAAATGGAGTAATTTGGACTTTCTAGCTGATGATAGTTAAGAAATGATGGGACCTGACTGAAATGATGGTAAGGAACGTGTAAGGGAGATTAATACAGCAGGTTGGAAGGCAGTGGTTCAACGGCAAGAAAAACAAAGCACACTTCTATTAAGGAAGCAGTTTAACCTCATAGTCAACACCTCTTTCTTTCCGTTAGTTGCTATGTTGAATCAATGCATACATAAATGAATGATTCGAGACTTTATCACTAACTGCAACATTAAATGCTTGTTTTTCTATACTGAAATTAAATGCTTGTTTGTCTATTCTGAAATTAAATGCTTGTTTTTCTATACTGAAAACAAAGTCAAAGCTTCAGTGATAGAAAGTGGTACAAAGTTTCAGGTGGTAGAAACTTTTATTTTCTAGGAGATAGACAGCCTGTCCCTGCCCTTTAATGCACAGTGGTGGGAACTTGTAGCCTCTTACTCTAGGTAATATTGGCTCCAGTAGTTCACAAGTTGTCAGGGAAGCAGATTCATTGCTCAGCATTTATAATTTCATCTAAATTATCAAAAAATCCTATTTTCCATGAGCTAATTTTTAGAAAATTAATACTTGGCTATTCATTAAAATTTTACTTTCATTAAAATTAATCTAAAAAGCTTAGTACCTATAAAGGAAAATCAACTTCACCAAAGGGGAAACCAAGATGGTCAAGAATGAAATTTTAATATCCCAGTACTTGGTATTAACATCCCAAAGATTTAAATTTGGAGATATGAGCTAAAATACACCTGCTTTCTCTGTTACACCTTTAAAAATTATCATTCCAAAAAAAGCAACTGAAACTAGGTGCTGTTTGTTATTTTATGCAATAGGGATGTTTGCTGTTACCAGAGTCTCATTATTTAAAGACTTTTTTCTAATGTGAGTATTAAATACCTCCTTTGGGGTCAGAGACATGCATAAAGATATATCATTTGACTTTTAATGAGTGTTTCTGGTGACTACAGTTTTAAATAGTTCTATGTGTATTGAATATTCCTTACTGAATGTTCTTGCTATGTCCTCTGAAAATATGGATGGAAATAATTATAGTGAGGCTGGCTTCTTGAGATGATGTCACTCCGGAGAGAACCTGCACCACGGGGAGCATTTCCAGTAAAGCATGGCAGAAACTGCAGGGTAATCAAAGTGCAAATTCCAATTTATTTAAGCAATATTGTTCTTGCTTCTCCATTTCACAAAGCTGTCCTCTCCCATTAAATTTTTGAAAGAGAATGAATGAATTTTGCCAGCAGAAATCTGAATGGTAGTTGACCTTTTTGAAAACTCTGTATGGAACCCTGGCATCAGCTGTCTTTTCATACACATCCTGACAAAAGAAAGAAATTGAGGCTTAGCTGGAGTAAGCAGGATATATGCAAGACTTGAAGCCATCCAGGGAGGCTTTTATCAGGAGAGAAGGTTTTGTTTATTGACATGAGTGTATTTGTTGGCCCATGAAGGGCTTGAGCAATATTGGTGTCTGATGATCTCTGTGTGCTCTGTGTGGTTGGCTCTGGGGCTGGCTGTGGTTTGATCAGGCCAGAGATGTGTAACGCCTTTTGCCTTTTGGCAGCAAATATGTAAATGACTATAATCATAACTCAGAAGTTGACCATGTGACAGAACTGTATCTCTGGCTATTTGGTAGTTAATTCTTTTTTAAGCAACATTGATAACGAGATGGATCCTTTAAACTGTTCATAATTAGGAAGGATGTTCTTATTAGTAGCAGAAAACTGTAATGCAGTGTAGTCAATTCGATGGCAACAAGAAGCCCATTTGCTGTAGGAATGTCTAGAAGCGAGTCTAGCCCCCAAGCAGTGATACTTAACACCAGATTGGAGTTATTACCTATAAGGGTCAGGGGTGGTTCAGTAAAATGGATTCAAAGAAAAGGCATTAGAATTTTCAAACCCCAAATGTAAGAAAAAGCAAGGGAATAAAGTATTTACCTTTGGCTAAAAAGGAGATATGTGAAAGTGAGGAAACCACTAGGTGTAAAAAAGAAAGCAGGCGTTTGTCCTTACAGAGCCTGTCTTCCGTGTTGTGCTAAGCACACATGGGTTCTATTGCAGACTTGGGGTAGTGGTTGATGTGATTACTCAGGCTCAGGCTGTGGGGTTGCATTTCTGGAATGCGCGCTTTGGAAGGCCTTCATTTCATAGTCACACAAGAAAGAGAATAGTTGCTAACACAAGACCAGCTCTGGGTGGGTTCTAGCTCTCATGGTAGTCCCAGTTTGACAAATAGTTCCACATTTTGGCTCTGGCGGTGACATTCAGGCCCAGGCAAATACTTTCCACATCTTGGGCTCCATGCTCATAGTCAGGAAGTTGATGGGCTGCTGGGAAATGCTGTGGACATGGCCCTGCTAATACTAGAGACAGGCTTTAAACCCGGAAGAACTTGAGAAATGGCAATCGGCAGTCATTTTCTTTTAAGCAATTCATATTTATGACTAAAGTGCTCAGTTAACATGCAGATTATCCTTGTATGAGAAAAGACAATTTTTAAAAGTAAGACCATTATGGTTTTGTGTTCTAATTTGTAGACTAGAAGATATATGGGAATTATAGTGGTATTGCCAAAATATGTAGGTAATGGCTAAGAAACATTTTATCGTTATATATATATATATATATATATATATATATATATTTTTTTTTGTACCAGAGATTGCACTCAAGACCTCATGCTTGCCAGACAAGTGCTTACACTGCTGACTTAAATCTTCAGCCCTTGAGTTAAACGTTTACATAGCTTAAAAATTTCATCCTATATCTGTCTATGCATGCTCAGAGGGCCTTACAGATCTGAAAGATCTACTTCTAAAGCAACTGTGGATCAAAAATACTTGAAAAAATATACATTGAGCCTCTACATATTTTTTCTATCATTATATCCTAAACAAATAAGTAGAAGTACCATTTCCACAGTATTTATATTGCAGTAGGCACTATAAGAACTTTGGAGAGGATTAAAAGTATAGGGGAAATGTACATAGATTATAAGTAAATATGCAGAATGGTCATTGTATAAGGAACTGAGCAACTTCAGATTTTCATATCTGAGGGAGGAGTCCTGGAATCAGTTTGTTTCTGATGCAAAGTGTACATATTTATGAGGTGTGATCAAACTATACAGCGAGTGTTTAAATTTTAAAAATTGAGTGCAGCAAAAGACACATTGCCATAATCCTCCTCAAAGTACTCATCTTCCGAAAGTAACCAGAATAATGGTGTAAGTGTTTTCTAAGCAAAAGGAATAACTGCTTTCAAAGCAGGGGGATATATTTTGAGGGAGATTAATGGTATTGTGTCTTTTACTGTAATCATTTTTAAAATTAAAAGTCACTATTTTTCAATTTTTTAATCACACCTCATATCTTCATATACATACCCATAATGCTGTATACACATAAAAACATACGAACATAAACCATAATAATTTTTTACTCTGGGATGAAGTTTGAATGACTTTATTTATAATGAAAATAGTAAATTCTTAAAAATTAACAAAATTTAGTTTCATTTATAATATTTAGTATTCTGTTTTGATTTGATATTTTCAAATTTTATAGTGTTGTAGTTTAGAATTATCTTTAAAAGTCTGAAGGATAACTTCCATTTTCACATTTAACTTACATCTTCAACCAAAATACATTATGTGTACATAGATTGTTTTTTATTCCTTTAGAATTTTTTCTCTGGAATGGAAATTATATTAAAATTAAAATAACTAGTAATTTCACTAAAATGAAGCTCCAGAATATATAATAATGCATACATTTTGTGTCATTACTCATTTTCACATTGCAAAATCCTAAAAAGATACTCAGCAGTCCATAACAATGATGCAATTTAGTCATTTTTACTCTGTCCCTAAGCTTCATTCACAGAAAAACCATAGCTTTACGTGTTTGTTGAGACTTTGTCAGTATAAAGGAATACAGTTCCAGGAGGAAGACAACTTCTATTCACCAAAATATTAAGTCCATTTCTAATTGTTTTACAATTAGCTCTGTGTATATGAGTGTCCATTTTTACTCTTGTAGTGGGCCCTGCAAAGTATTAGTGGTGAGTCAGGTTACTGCAATAAATAATTTAAGCAAGGAGAAGCATAATTAACACTTCTGTTCTTAGCTGATGTCATTGTCTTCCCAAGAGTAATCATTCGAAGAGGTCGGATTCCCTCTTTGTGAGAGGTGTCTTCCAACTATGGGTAGAACTGCTGAGTCAGCCTGACTCACTCTGTCTCATATCATGTCCTCAGAGAAGTCTCTAAGCGTTGCCCCTCTAGGTAACCGGACAGTGAATTCATGGTCCCATCCTTTTTCAGGCCAGGCATTTCTGAAACTCTGCCACAGGTCTGGAGGGATTGAAGGTAGGTCTTCTGCCTTCAAGATAAAAGCAAAGTAGAAAATCCACAGGAGTCTGCTATCTAACATTTACCACTAACTTCAAGGTCTGTTCAGGCAAGTAGCACTTGGGAGGGGAAACTCCAGATTTCAGCAGCAAAATAATGACCCTCTCATTAGACTATCAGATACCCGCATCCTGACTGAACTCAGTGACCCGATCAGGATTCTCTAGATCTGTTGATCTACCAAGGACTCCTTGGAGTCAGCTTTCTCATGTTCTCTATGAGAAACAGAGAAGAGCCAGGTGGGTTGGAGATGCATTTCAAATAATCTGCAGATGTCCATTTTATGGGCAGAAGGGAGCTATGAGAACAGAAACCACAGAAAATGTATTTTCCAAAAGCCTACTTTTTAAAGTGGCTCTGACCTAAAATTGAAGGGGAAGTCTCTTGCTTACTGTCAGGCAGAAATAAGATGTGGAATGCATCCTAAGCAAGAGCTCGGGATTCAATTAAACATTTTCTTGGACTGACACAGTTACAAGGCCTTCTTCTCTATTTTTATGTAAAAGAAAAATAAAGAAGATAAATTTAATAGTGATGCCTTGGCAACATCAACCTTCTAAAATGGAGAACAAAACTTTATTTAGAAAACACACCATGTGGAATCTTTTACTTCATCATATTTAATAGCAGAATATATATATTGAGGGGAATATTGAAGATTAGTAAGTACTAAGTTATTAAATAGGAGTGAAATTGAACAATTCTGATTAATTTTAGTCTATATGTGTAAATGTGTAATTTATGCATATATGCATAAATTTACATATCTGATATGTAGAACAGAGTAGTAATTTAATAAATAATATAATTTAAGTTTTCAATTCCACAGAACTTATGCATTTCTCATCACATCAGTGGGAATTTTGAAATAGATTTATGTAATTAAGACTAGATTTCAGATGATTTTTAAATCTATTACTGTGATTACTGCTATTTGTGGTTTTACTTTGCCTTAATACATTTTATTCTGTTTTGTGCATGAGGCATCTGTATTTCCCATAGGAGTGGAAAACAGCGACAACGTAAGCTGCAATGAAAACTTTACCCAAGAATTTCATCTTTGGAAAAGGTGTCAGATGCATAGATGAGGAAAATGTAATCACAGTCACTCACTCTAGATTTCTTGGAACAAAAATTATACTTATGGAGCCATAATAAAGTTAGACATGGCCTCAGTGTTTCAGGGAGTTTTTCATTCTCCCTGAATAAATTTCACTCAGACTAACAAAGATCGTACTTAAGCATGTTCTCATCAAACAGCTGATTACTGTTCTGGTTTTGGCTTGAGATCCTCTACTGTTTGCATTTGGGACCTTAGTCAAGTTAAGTCTTGCTTTCCTCAGTGTACTCATCTGCAGGAAATGTAACACCGAATTGTTGGGATCAGCATAAGTGACATAACTGTTACGTGGTAAGAGGGCGAATTGACATGGTGTGGGTGACACACATAAAGTCTGGCATATACAAAGCACTCATAATATAAATTAGTCATTATAGCACCTGAAAGCTATGTTTTACTAATACTCCAATAGCTGTTTTTTTTCTTATTATTTAGCCACAATAACTGACCACAGTGATTTTTTTTTTGAGGAATACTGTTTCTTAAAACTAAATCATCATCATTAGTTAATTTTAGTCATAAACAGGAGAAAAACAGTATTGTGTGTGTGGGGGGAGGTACAGAACATAGAACCCACAGAAGAACTGGGCCTCACTTAGATATTTCTTCTGAAGCCCAGGACAAAATAAAATTGCTTGGTTTCAAGGGGACAGCTGTTATTTGTTTGGACACCTGGATCATGTATGGTTAAGAAAGAAGAAGTTGGTTGTTGTTTCACACATGGAGTTTTAAAACTATTGCTCCCAGTGTTTCCAGGGGTAGATTTGCAGAAAGTTTGGCTTAGTGCACAACAAATCTGGAGTTAGCCAGCAGCTGGGTGGGCAGGACTGCTCCGCGCAATGCCTGTGGACTTTGAAGATGTACAGCTCTGGTTGCAAGCTGTATGCACATGAAGGTACAAGCCACAGAATGGAAACTTCACAGGTTAGTACTTTGGAATATTTATTTTGTCTACTTCTAAAATATTTAGTCTGGAACATTTAAACTGATACTTTATTGGTGTATACACTTGTCCAAATTTATAGCATGGAGCTATAAATGGAGCTTTGGGGTTGCAGGTTCATGGTGAGCTGATTGTTCAGAAAGCCCATATGTGAAAAGCCAGATTTTTCTGCAAATGTAGATAAAAACTGGGTCAAGCCAAGAGTATGGAAAAATGAGATAACAGGAGAGTCAGAGAATATTCCCATGAAAGCCTGTTCCTCTGATGTCCAACTGAACTACATACTAATGAAGGATGAAAACTTCTCATGACTGATAAGCAGGCTGTCTCCTGGTAATTACCACAGCTTCTGTTGAAAAACAGATACTTTGTTTGGACTTTATCCATTCCTTGACTTGCCCTGTGCAAGAAAGCACAGTCTCAAATAATTGCAGGTCTATTAGCACATCAATTACCTAAAGACCTTGATTTTTAGCAAGGAGCGGATTTTAATCAATCGCTGCAAATATTATCGAGAGATTAGTTGTCCCAGAGAATAAAATTAACTACAATTAGACTGTAATAACTTGTGAGTGCTACTAGCATATATTTTCAGGTTCCTGTAGAATTAATGAATTCTACTGCTCCCTTCTAAGAAGAAAATGTGTATAGATGTTTGCATAACAGCTATAATCAATGTTATCTTTTAATTTTCTTCCTTTTAAGGGACCAAAAGGACACAACTAAAGTAATAAATAAAAAAACATACACTTTAATGTAACACAATTCTTATTGAACAGGACAATTTGAGATAATTAATACAGCCTTTAGTTTATTAAAGAAGAATCTCATCTCAATCTTGAAACTTGATGTAATGTTTTTAGAGTGTTTTTTATTGGATAGAATAAGGGGCAGGAGACAGAACAAAAGGGGAAATTAAAAAAAAGAGTAGAGTGGCTCAGTAATATCAGTAAAAATTGCCAACATGCTAGATTTGGGGGCATGGGAGCATTAGGTTTGGGTCTATAAATGCATATGGAAAAATCAAACTAAAATATTATATGTAATGTATTCAAATTGACTAGGATACTATTGCAACATCTGTAATTTATTTTCAACACTGTAGCATGTAATATGCAATATTATTCATGTGCTAGTTAGTGTGAGCTTCAATTCTAGGGCTACTCAGTTTCTCTAATCAAGAAGTCACACTTTGAGGATGATGCCTACCATCATATACTATGAGAAAGGCTAATTCTATAGGTGGCTACTAAAAGCCCTTTAACTGTCCATATCTTAGTCAACATCAGAGGATTTTCTTATCAGCATAGTGAATGTCAGACATGGACTTGCTCAGTGAAATTACTGGCTCCTTATTTAGCAAGATCACTGGTAGAAGCCCGCTGTGATGGTGCATACCTGTAAACCCAGCACTTGGGAGGCCAAGGTAGGCAGATTGCTGTGAGTTTGAGGCCAACTTGGGCTACAAAATGAGTTCATGGCCAGGTTAAACTCATAGTGAGCTCCATCTCAAAAAGATTTAAAAAAATCACTGGAAGAACTGTGCTCTGATTGATTAGACAGAATTAAAATTGTCCCAGAGATGTGACTTGGCTAAAGTATTTTCTCAGTGTGCTCACACTGCGTGGAGGGAGGCCCAAAATCAGGATTCATAAGAATGGGACCTTACCTTGAATCCCTTAAAGGTCTATGAGTAATCCTTGAGTGCTTAATGTTAATGACAAAAGTCAATCCTCCCTCCAGCATATTTAGAGTATCTGTAAAGATAGAAAGCTGAAATTTGTCAAGAATGCAAAATATTATAATAGGTAATAGCAAATATTTCAGGGAACATTCATTTAGTATATTCAATATTTGTCTTAAAGCTTACATTCATTATAACTTGGTAACAAGGTTTTGTAGGTGATGCTAACTTCCACTGTCCTTAAACTAATCAGTGATTAATTTTCTTTATCAAAAGTAATATAAAAGTTGTTCTCATCCAAATTGCTTTAGGTCACATTTCAATAGAGGATTATAGTCTTACTTTGAAATTAATGGAAGTATATAATTTTAAACATTTGAAATATCAGAATATGTAAATTATACATAATTTATGATAATTTTTAGTTTTGTTAAGTGCTAACAGAATTCTGTATTTTGTTCATTTTTTAATTCAGGAAATTATTAATTATTAATTCAGAATAATTTTGTTACCTATAGGAATCAGAGACTTCAAGTTTTTATAGTTGTAGCTAGTACAAGATATCATTTAAGCTCTTTGCACTTAAAACATTTTGGTAGGTATTAGACCAATTGCTAGATCATTTTATTTAATGTGTCAGTAAACAGCTACATAAATTAATATTTTTAATATTTCAAAATTTTATTGCAATGTAATTGATATTCCTGTTAATTCTATATATTTTCTCTTACGTGTTTAAAAATATCGTTCAGAGGAGATATCAATGGGATGCACCACAAAGAGCAAGGGTTTCATAACACAAAAAAAGAGAAGATTCCCTACTCTAGAATGTTCCTAAGGTGCCGCCGGTCCTGCTGCCAGAATTAAGCCTCACTGCCTGACCATGTGACGCCATAGCAGTGAATGATGCATATGCTTTTGTGGATGGGAGGTGTTGGTTGAAACTGTCAGAAACTGAAGAATAAGGGCAAATTGTCAAAGACCCATCCAGGAAAGGTCAAGAAAAAATGAGAATGGATATGTTGTGTGCTTTCTTAAGAACTTTTTTCCCTAGTTTATAGGATAGAGGAAAAGCACTGTGCTTCTTTTAGTGGAGAGTGGAATTTTCTAGGTCTGATTGCTCTATCCTCGTGGGCAGAGACTCATGAATAAAAAATACAAAACGAGTACTTGGGACAAAGGTGGTCTATGGGCTGCTGTGGCCTCCAGAGCTATGATCTGAGCCCCAGATGTAAGACTTGGGGTCAGCTACCTCAGAGCACTCTGCTTAGTTTTAACACGGAAAAATAATCACCTTGTTTCTTTAATTTAGTTTTAACACGGAAAAATAATCACCTTGTTTCTTTTTAAATTTATTGTATTTAAAAGTGCATTGTTAGGGTCAGGGTTCTTGATCCTTGACTGCTCATAACTCGATGTGTCTATACACACCTGATCTCTTTGCAGTATGATGGGACTGCTTATTTGTGAACCCTGCTGAGTGGTAGTGAAGCCATTAATTAATCTCTCTTATTTCTTTTTTGCCTGTTAAGAGACATTTTGCTGATATATCCCACTGGAAACCTCAGGTGTACAGTAGGAACTATGAGCACTGACTGGTTTGGTTTGATTTCTGTCTCTAACTCTTATTACTTAAATGACTTTACACAGGTGGGTTCCTCTTCAAGAGATTCAGTTTCCACAGCTATAAAATGGCAATAAAAAATTATACCACTGGCAAAATTTGCATCATGTCCGAAGGACAATCAAGCATAATATAACCTCTTATTAGATGCCAATCTGCATATCTACCCTTCCTGATGACAAATGGCTTAAGAATGTAGAGTGGCCTCGAGTGAGACAAACCTCTTCTTTCTGAAAAGTCTGCTGTCAGAATTTACTAAAGTACAATCAATTCAGAAACTTAATTTCATCAACTTTCAACTTGCTGAGATTTCATTTGGTGCAACAATTTTTTAAAATTCAGTTCCAATTTAAAATACCAATATCTGTAACACTCAAGTCACAATTAAACTTCACACAGAAATACATAGATTACTGAAGACTGAGGAGGGGTTAAAAGCACCCACAGGCCTTACAGATGCTTATAGAGAGAGCAAAGGTAGAAAGATTGACAGACAAGTAGACAAGTGCAAGTGTGAAGTGAGCAGTTTACAGACCAGAACCAGGCAGCAGAATAGAGGTGAGGAGCACAGAGCTGTCAGGTGAGGAGGAAGCGTGCTTCTGAATGGTAGGCAGTTCTGAAAGTGTCATCTTGAAGTGGGTCTTGTATATGGACCATGCCAAGCTGAGACCATGGAGATAGCCAGCCAGAGATTCTTCAGCCCAGTTTTCTTGTCAAACAAGTGATCAAATAATGGGATTAGTGATACCCTTGTGCAATTGTGTGTGTGTGTGTAGGGGGGCACCTGTATTTTTTATAAGCCTCTGTGGAGGGGATTGCCTTTGATTTCTTTGAAAAGCTCACATGATTGTCTTTTCTGATATGACTTTGTATATTTATGTTCATGTGCTTATGCTTTAACTAGATACATTAAATTGTTTATATTAAATTGTTTAACTTTAAATTATTCATTAGTTTGTGCTGTGAGGTTATGCTAAACACATGGAGGTTATTTACTTGTACCAGCAAGGTATAGAGTCATTGTTTCTTGGCATTTGTGCTCAAAATGGAATATCATCAAACTATTGCTTTATAACATGGAGTAACTGGTCAACGTATGGCTTTGTAAAATGGAATAATTAGGGCTTGGCGTACCCTGATGGATGATATTCTATACAACATGGTAGAATTTGGAACAGAATACAGCCTGCTCTTCACAACACTATAATCATTGATCTAATAAATTAGAGTGCTACTGAGTGACTAACAGGTGGGTAGTCTATATTATGTAGATACATTGACATAGAGATGACTTATGTACTGGACAGGGCAGTAGAGTGGCATGAAAAGTCATCATTCTACTCCTGATCATGTGTAATTTAAAACCTACAAATTGCTTAATTTGGAATTTTCCTTTTAGCATTTTCAGATCATGGTTAATGCTGAGTAACTGAAACTCAAGAAGGCAAACACAAATTAGGGGACTATTTTTCTTTCTGAGCTTTTAAAACTATAAGTGGCAAGCATTTATGGCATTTAAAACATTGGTCTAGTTGGAAAAATCCAGATAATGTGACACAGAGTACATTTCAAGTCTAAAACATTCAGTGGCTTGCAGTTGCTTCTGAAATAGTCCAGTCTCTTAATGCCCCCTCCAAACTCCTGCATGAGCTAGAGTTTACGTCTCTAGTTTAATTTCTCTCACCTTTGTCCATCATCCTGAACCTCTCCACAGTGTGCTGTGATGCTTTTGTAATGAATGTTTGCTCATATATAAGGGGTGATGCTTCCTCACATGGGAACAGTGTTCTCCTGCCACTGTCGCCAACCGTCCAAGCCCCAACCTGACAGCAGCTCCCCACTAGCTTCTCATCTTTGATAACTTCTCACCCTTTGTCAAATGCATTGCCCCTGGGAAAGGAACCATTTTCCTGGCTAGCCTTGGTTCCCATTCAGGATGCCAGGAGCGGAGTCCCAAAAATACATATTTTTAAAGAGCCCTCCAGGTGAAATTGATACAGCAAAGTCATGATTCCTAACACTTTATGGTGTAGTTGTCCATTTATTTTTCTGTGTTCTTCACCAGACTCTGAGTTCTGAGAAGCAGGAAACATGTCTATCCTGCTCACTTTCTAAGAAACACATAATCTAATAGTAAGCGACACAGTGTGTTATTGCAAATCAACACACAATCTTTGTGACTTTTTTGTAACTTATCCAGGGACTCTGTCCTATAACCTTGAGATAATTTGGTCAGAGTCTTTGGGAGCATAGAAATATAGATAAGCCGTGTATGTAAGTCAGTCTTGCAAAAATCTATCATAATATTATGCAAATTTCTCTTATAGCACTGAATTCATTCTTAAGATTGCTCAATAGACATGTACTAGAACACAGATTATCAACATTATTGATATATATGTATATGTGTATATATATATATATATATATATGATTTGTTAAAAGTAAAAGCCACTGTTAGCTTTCTTGACATATCACTATTCCTTATCCTTGGCCAATATTTACTAAGAGCTTCTTTTGAGAATAACATTATAGAATACGTGGTAAGAATAAATTACTAAGTATAAATGCTATTAGAAAGTCCAGGTAAATGTCAAGGTAAATGTAAGTAATGTGAAATGAGATGGAAGTTTACACACACACACACACACACACACACACACACACACAGAAAGCTATTACAGTTTTGTTTCCTTTGAATGTTAGCTGATAAATTGTCCATGTTTGTTTTGAACATAACTTAAATGTTTATCAACTAAAATAGAAATGAAATGTTTCTTGTCTAAGATCAATTTGTTATAGCCCTTGTGTTACTTACAAGTTTCATTAATCATAGTACAGATTTTGGGGGGTCATTCCCTCCTTTTTTGGCTCTATGCAAATAATAAAAGTATTTTAAAAGTATGACTAAAAGGTCTATACTGGTCTTTACATCTTTAAAATGGGCTTTGATTCCACAGGTGTGAAAGATCACTAACTCATTTGACTCCCCCAAACAACGCCTCTAAGTCAGAATCCCGCCCAGGCGGAACGATACGGCAGTGCCGAAGGAGCCTCGGTGACATAATTCAGTATGAATCCTCAACTTGGTAAGATAAAAAGAATTATTTTAATAACTTACATGACTTTCTACTTTGTTATCGTCAGAATTAAATCTGTGTGTTGGTAACACCATCTTTAGACTATGTAAGATAATCAATTACTTAAAAAAGAAGTGCATTTATTATGATTATTAAAATTAGGAATAATCATTATAGCACATTTGATAATTTATTCAAGCATGAGAACAACCCATAATGCCATATGTGATAATAATCACAGTTAATATTGGATATCTGCACTTGTTTAATATGTTTTTAAAATTTTGACATGTAATAATTTTACTTATTTATGGATACACTCTTGGGTTTTTGAGACAGGGTCTCCCCATGTAGTTCAGGCTAGCTTTGAAGTTACAGTGATTCCTTTCCTCGGGAGGCCAGGCTAGATATGCACTGTGATATTTATGTATAAATATACAATATGTAATGATTAGATTAGGGCAATTGGCATAATTACCTCCTCAAAAGTTATCATTTATTTATATTGGGAATATTTAAAATCTTCTCTACTAGCTATAATTAATTGTCAGCTATAAATACCTTATAACCATTATAATACTATCATTTATTTTTATTTTCTAACAGTAGACTTTGACCTTTAACTATCTTCTTTTTTTAATCCTCCTTCCTCTTTTTCCAAAGTTCAGGTTAGTACCTTTCTGCTTCCATGAGAAGTATCATTTTAGCATCCAATATTATTATCTCTGCTCCTGACTTATGTCATTTGACACATGTCCTCTAGGCTGATTCATGTTTCTATAAATGACAGAATTGCATTCACTTTTTATATGGGGGAATTAACATGCTACCGTATACACATAGAGCATATTTTTGCCATTTATATGTGAAAGGTGATGTTTATTTTCCTTTTATAGGAGCTAAAGTGACTTCCCAAGTGACGTCCTTTATCAACTGATGAAAGCAGCTTGAAATACTGTTTGTTTTGAGAAAGGCAGAAGCTGCTTCTCAGCCCAAATGGAAAGCTAATGGTGCTTCATTAGGAAGGGCTAATGTGAGAATTGGGATAAAATGTAGAGGTCAAGCCTTATATTTGTTAACATTGATTTTAAATGCAGTACCCATGTGGGCTAGCATGTGTCAAATTTATTATTTTTTAATATCGATAAGGACAATCTTTGAGATAATTATGTAGCCAAGGTATGCAAAGGTTTTTATTCTTCCTACTCAGTGACTGAAACCTGTATTATCATCCCTTATATGTAGAGACTAAGAAAACTTTTATCAAATTTACAGTTACAACTTATGCACTTTATTCAATACATCTGCTTCCATGGGCACAGTTCTTTTTAATAAGTGCATTCTTTCATGAACAATATATACGTCCAGCCACAGGGTAACATTGGGTTCATCTCCCAATGTCAGTTTTTATTTTTTTATTTTTTCCAATGTCAGTTTTTAAATTTTGCTTATTTTTCTTGTCATTTGCATAGAAAAGAGCAAATGAGAAAGTTGACATGGAGGAAGAAATAAAAAGGAGGAAGAAAGAAAAGGATGGAAGAAAAGGAATCAGATGACAGATGAGAAGAGATAATAGAGTTAAGAAGCATCAAGGAAGGGGTACAGATTTAGAGATTAATCACAAATCCCAACCCAAAGACAAAATGAATCTTTAAAAGAAAATTAGGGGACCAGACCATCTCAGAGTCTTCTCTGGGGATGCTGACCAGACGATCTGCACTTCTGCAATCAATATGTTCATTTGCAATCAAGCTAAGAAAGGCTGAAGGTCACAGCTCCCCACCCCCAATTTCTACCCACTTTCAGCATAGCAGCTGTGGGACTGGCAGGGTAAGAATTTTGCGGATGGATAGTGATGTCATGGAGTGATGAAGAGACTTGTAACTTCCTGTGTTGTGGGTGTGACTTGTGTGTATTTGGGGCTGAGGTTTAATGGACAGACCCAGAGGGGAGTCAGATGCAAGAGAACCATGTAAGAACAGTGAGAGAAGAGCTGGGGGCACCATGTAGGACGATCCCAGGGTACCAGGATTGCAGATTAAAAGAGAGATGAGGGTCAGTGGTTGCTCATCAATGTGCCAGAGGAGAGCTGAAAATCCTTCAGTTATGTCAATTTCTTAATGGCAGGAATACAAAAGAAAAAAAAGCATTTGTGCTAGATTTTTACATTTGTCAAATAGGCCATATGTGAAATGTGTTCAAAACCCATGACTTCACTGAGATACTGTGTGTTCTCTGCATTTTTCCTTGAAAAGGAAAGGATATTAATTTTCACTAATACAGAACAAGTGGTTTGAGTTTAGGATAATGATTCTTAGGTAGGAAGAACGATAAAGTGAAAACTCATCTTCTAGTCCATGGCAGATCAGTCTTAGGAAAGTGAATACTCTCAGACTCTTGAGAAGGATTAGGCTGAGAAGCAGCTGACTGTGGGAGAGAGGGGGTGGCGTATGAATGTTGGCCTCAAAGGGAATACTCCAAGTGACAGTAAGCCAAGTGGTTGAATGTTACAATTCTTCTCTGTTCTTACTTGCTTCTCTTCTCTTTGGATAGCACATAATGAAAAATTTAAAATACATATCAATTCTTTTGAATAGAAGCAGATGAATGAGGTGAAAATATCTGAGTGAGGTTAGTTTCTGAGTATTTGCTGTGATTTTCACTAAATCTAATTCATATAGTTGTTGGCATCATTAAAAAGTAGAATATGTAAAATCTCTGGTACATAGGGAAATGTTATTAATGTTAGCACTCATTTTCTTCTATTTGCATTAAAAGTTTAACCTTAGTTTTTTGGCTAATATTTGCCAAAGTAAATTTTTAGTAACTTTCTGCTTTGGGTATTCTGTGAAACTGCCTTTTAAAAATAAATACTAACTCTGATATTATACTTCAGATGAGCTCTTTCACGGGAGTTCTTTGTCCCTTTGATATTATATAATAAAATAATATTGATAACACCTACCACCAAAAATTAATTAGCACACAATAATTTTAAAATCAAACTCTGTACATAAATGGTGGTGCAGAAAGGCAGGAAGAACATGACACATTCACAGTGGAGGAAATTAGTGTAAGGAGCTTTCACGTAGAAGCCGCAAAGCTGAGAGACCAAGGTAGAAATTGGAGGAGAAGACAGCTAGATGAGAGACATGGAATTACATGGGGAAAAAACAGCCACTGCCAACCCATGGTCGAGATCCTAGGGAAAAGACCTGGGACATGGGTACCCCAGCCTCACTTCCTTCCAGGACCTCCCAGGATTTAAATTCTGTGAAAAGCCAACTTGGTTCACCCACAGGTGAAGGTGAATCTAGAGGAAAAACACTATCCAATACTTAGCTGTGTGTGTGCAAAATCAAAGTGAAAAAAAGCTCATTCTCATACTTCCTCTATTAATTTTCCATCACTCCCAACATAAGGTTAAATTTCATAACTTGATTATTTAGGTTTAGAGGACAGATAGGTTGCGTAGTTAACTATATCAGGACATAAGGTCAGAGCAGTGATTCATCTTATAATTTTCAACTTCTCCTAATGCACTGATAGACTAGCTGGGAAATGATCTAGCTAGCCTGAGATTCAGTCTCAGCTCTTTGAAAGGAAGGATGACTCCAAACTGAGATCAGATGTGAGTGGGTTAAAATTTCCATCTGCTTCTTGAGAAAGGCTGAAGTAAACTCCCCAGTGAACGGGCTATCCATGATTCACCTCACTTAATCCAGTCCTCATGGCATTAGAAGTTATCACCATTGGGACTTCAGTTTGGCCTTCTGACTAGTAACTTTGTTGGAAGGGATCTGTTCTGCTGTGAGAGAAGGACTGGAGGTTCTGCAACATGGAAGCATTCAGATATTAATGAAATTGGATTCATCCCTGCTCTATTTCGGGTCCTGGCCAACCTGAGGGAAAACTCAGCGATGATGTCCTCAGCGTGCTCCCATTGCTTGTTTTGCAGGAGAGGCTAAGTAATGCATGACTTCATCCATAACAAGGTAGCAAGGAGCAATTCATATTTGTTAAATGCAAGGATAATAATCAGGAACTACATAAATAGTAAGGTGATAATTTATTTATTTTCATTTATAGGGATCTGGATTGATAGAAAACAGTTTCTGAGTTTGGGGAGAACTAGAAGTGATAATCTCTTCAAACCTCAAGGCACTATTTCTCTATGCCCTAGGAGTACATGGAAACAAAGTCAATCAGAATCCTGCACACTAAGAATAGACAGGCAGGCAGGCAGGCAGGCAGGCAGATGGCTTATACTGCAAAGTGTATATATTGTATATAATATTCTTTATATAAACATTATTAAGTCTTGATTATTTCCTTAAATTTTTCTTCAGCAACCTTTGAGATAAAAACTGTCAATTATCTTACACATCCCTTCAAATTTTATTAATGTGGTGATAATGCTATGCATTATAAAACAGCAAGCAATTTTTTTTTTTTTTTTTTGTACAGGGGATCAAACTCGTGACCTAGTGCTTGCCAGGCAGATGCTTGTGCCACTGAGCTAAATCCCCAGTCCCTAGGAATTCTTATCTGGAAACGTTCAGGAAAGGCTACTAAGGTGGGTGTTAGTATAAAACCAAATTGGAGCACAGAGAGTACGGTGAATGGCGTGTGGCTGGGAAGGTAACTTACTTCTATTTTTTTTTAATTTTATTTTTATTTATTTATTTATTTATTTATTTATTTATTTATTTATTTTTTTGGTATTGGGAATCAAATTCATGACCTTGCACTTGCCAGGCAGGCACTTAAGCCACTGAGCTAAATCCCCAGCCCCATAATTTACTTCTAGATCTCCTTGGATGCTAGTGGTTTCTACACAATCCACCAGAGTCATCTTTTACAGGCACGTTACTGTTTTGTCTAAAGCTCTACGAATATTTCTCGTTTCAGTTAAAATAAAATCCAAGTTGCTCACTCAGGAAGGCCCACCCTCCCTTGCATGCTGTGGACTTTTCCATCTCCTTGTGGGCTGAGCTGGACAAATGTTCGGGTGACAGTAGCAGGGTTTAGCCAAGGACTCTCACTACTGACAAAGGCCACTGAATTAACAAACTGCTCTTTGTATTTGGCAGGTAAGGCTACTGTGCCCTGGGAAGTGAAAGGACACTAGTCAATGTTTACTTTTCTTACATTTGTGTAACATTGCTTTCTAAGTGGGATTGTTTTCATGGAGTAAAGTTGTTGGTGGTCGTATTCACACAAGCTTGGGCAGTGGAAAGTTTTATGCTCCTTGAAAATGATGTTTTGGCATTCTGCTTTCTTAGCTGATTCCATGTGCTTGGGAATGTGACCAAGTCCCTGAAAGGTGAATATTATTATTATTATTATTATTATTATTATTTTGGTCTGGAGAAAATTAAGTCTTTTTTTAAACCATAAAATTCTAGGGCTAACTTAAGATTGCCAGCTTTTATAAAATGAACAGTCACCTGTTAAATGAACAGATCAAGAATATCTCCCAGTCTTTTGCTCCCAAATATCACAGTAGATTAAATTCTCCTTGTTTCTTTAACTTCATGTAAACATAACAGTGTACCAGTCACACTTTTATGACTACTCTACATTCAATATTTATCTATGATGTTTGCATGTAGCAGCATTTTGTTCCCTTTTCTTAGTATGTAATTTTCCATGGTGAATAAGCACAATTTCTTCTCTACTAAATTTTATGTATGTCCACTGGAATTCACATATGTCTTTCTGTTGGTATATGCTCATACCTGAAGTTTCTCAGTGTATGTTCATCCAGATTTATTAGCTACAGCCAAGCAGTTATCAAAATTGTTTCAGAATACAGTCTCACTATGAATTTGTGAGAGTCTACCTTTCTCCATGTTACTTTAATTTTAGTAGATGTTTAGTGGTATTACTCTGCTGGACATTTAGTAATATCTTATTCAGATTAATTTTAGTAGATGTTTAGTGGTATTACCCTGCTGGGAAGTAATATCTTATTCAGATTTTAATTTTCTTTAATGTTACATGATGTTGAGTATCATTTGGTATTTATTGACCATTTCATAGTTAGAAATAAATTACATTTGTTAGCCACCTCTGCAGATTAGCAAAATGTCTCCCTTTTCCAACCTTCATAGATGTCTGCTGGGAAAGCTGTCCCAATGGACGGACAAACCCATATCCCCTTAGCATGCAGGGCACAACTGGAGGAGGTCTGTGTACAGCCGGGTACCACGGGTGACCAGGGGCCCCTGAAAGATGGTAAGAGTCTAGTTAAAAGCTGGTTAAAATTTACCTCTGAAATTCATATTTACCAGAGTGAAGAGGGACTGTGATCATTTATGGGAGCCTCTTAAGATGCTTAAGAATTTATCTTTCACTCCTAGACAACCTAAGAGTGAAAATACTGGCGCTTCCCATGAGGAAAAAATGCTGGTCTTCCAGAGCGCGTGCTAGGACAGACTTCAACCTATTTTACGTCCATACCAGTCAGTGCATAGTAGTGCCAGGCCCCGCGACTATAGAGACGACATTCAGACAGCAGGTACATGAAGAGTAAAGGATGCTTGCAAAAAAGAAGTATGCTGTGCATGAACAGTTTTTTATAGTTTTACTTGTACCTGGGATCTAACTTTAATTGTTAACTGACATCATTAATCTACTCTGTGATATGTATAAAGGAATCTCTCCTTATAAATAAATTTGTTTATACCTTTAAAATTAGGAATAATATTTTTCTTAATTTGCTTTAGATAATATTTGTCCAGACTTGAAAAACATTGAAAGCTATTATTGACAAAAGATATTTTGATATAATCAAATTTGTGTTTATTAAATGTTTCAGATTCCTTTTTGACTTAGTGAATGAATAAATGCAAAACACCAAACACATAAAGGCATTTTCATTGAACATTTAAATATAGAAATAGTTTCAAGTTTTGCTTCTGCATTTAGACTAGAAGTTATAATACTCGTGAAACTTTTAAAAATGAAAAATAAAATATTTATGATGCCTCATGACCCTTAGTTTTTCTATCAATAGTAGGTTTTCATGGGTGAAACCTTAAAATTGCATATAAAATATTTTCATGAAGTACACATTTAGGTGCAAAACTCTATTTAACAGTAATTTATATTCAGAATATGAGCCATAGCCATATTTATAAAACCTATTGAAATTAAAAATTTTTTTCTAATTGTTTAGTGACAAAATGTATGACCTTTAGATTATCTATTGAATTTGATTTTATTTTTAGTGGTTTCAATTATTTTCTTGATACTTGGATATTTTACAGTGAATTAATTCTTATGTTACAGAGTTTCATCTTCCTTGTAGGGGGTATGAATCATTATTCCTTTCATTTTATGCACAGCATTTCCCATAGTCATTTGGGTAATAATGAACAATTTAAGCATTTCTAAATATAGAAAGTCAGCACCAGTGTGCTGGTCATTTGTTAGGAGTGAGGAAAATGATCTGTATAATGTTAGTGATTATATTAATCACTTCAAAGGGATGGACTTGACTGAAATTTAGAGAAAATGAAAGAGAAGACACCAGTAATGTTGCTAAGACACACAAATAGCATACAAATAATTTAATTGTGTATTTGTGTAGCATTAGAAACATATTTTAAAGTTAAATTGGATATTTTTAGTTTAAATTTTGATTTATGTCCTCACCTTTACTTCACAAAATTATCTTTTCTGAATTTTTGATATCAATATCTTATGTGTAATTTTGTTCTCCACTTCAAAACTTAAATAAATCATTGCCTTTCATGTTACATAGATGAGGCAGATACTTCAGTCTTTTAGAGAAAACATGAGCATCTCTAGGTCAGCTCGCTTCCCTAATAGCTTTGGGAAGCCCAAAGGCTGCATATAAATGAGCATATTTGAAATCCTGTGGCAGACTGCTACATAATGTGTAGGTAATGAGTCGCTGTAGTGAACTGAATTTTCAATTCAGGCTGCCTAACAAACGAGAAAATGAACATAGCTAATTTAAACAAGGTCTGGTGAAGGAAAAGAATCACTTATTGCTACTCTTCTTAAAATGGATTGTGCGTGTTATTTAATTATTACCACCATTGCTCTGAATTAATTAAGCAACTACAGCCTTGGTTGATATTCTGAAATATTGACAGAGATTTGGGTACAGGCCAGAGGTTGACAATCTACTTAAACTGCCAGGAAAATAAGCATATTTCAAGTGAGCTCAATGAGAATAAGGCACGTGGCCTGAAAAGGGGAAAAAGAAAATATGGAACTCTCTATAGGCAATAATTGGTAACAGAATAGTGATTTTTTATCTTAATAATGTCCAATAAATTTTTGCTTGTTTTTGTCCTTACTTGTAGAAATATTTTGTATACAACAAAAATATTTCCTCCATTAAAAATCTATAGTTTCTTCCTGGGGAAAAAGAACATTGGAAAAGATATTTGTCTACAAATGATTCTTAGTGCAAGTATTTATTGAAAGTATCTAATATCATCTTAGAAAATATGTCCTAATTCAATTAGGAATTTACCCCAATATTATCACTTTGAATTTTAAACAAATGAAACAAACGTCATTCACTCATTCAATGGTAATCAATTGCTTATGTTAATTAGTGTGATTTAGTCATTCTATAGTACATACATATATGACATACAAAACTTTTTATATGCCATATACATATCATGGAATATATCGTAAACATTTATAATTTTTTCTGATTAAAAAAACAGTGAATTGCCATGTAGCAGAAATTGTTAGCTGCCTACAAATTTCTCTCGTCTATTTTAAGCAAAATTTTTAGTTTTAGCTAAATGTGTATGCAAAAATAGGAGCGAAAGTAGACTTAAGACCACATGACCATCAGCAGCAGTGACAGGGATGCTCCCTGGAAGGTTGTACTCTCCCTTGAGCCTCTCTGCCCTGTGCGGAAGATTCTCCAACACAAGATCGCTCACCTGCAGTCGGTGTATCAGTGAGAAATAAACTGCAATATTCTGAAAGCTTTTGCATTTTGGGATCTCTTGGTTACATCAGCTTAGTTTCTTCATTAAATAATGCAGTCTCTCTTGACAGGTATAACACTAAAAGTGAAATTGTGTTTTTAAAATTTTTACAGCCTTCATTTTTCTTCTGGGAAAATATTAGCAAATATAAATTCCTCCTGCTGCATGTATATCCTACTGGTAAATTATTTTTAGAATGACGCTGAAAGCCAGCCATCCTAATGTTATTGCAATAGCAATGTACTTCCAAACTGCCAGTCCCACGACCTCTCTCTTAGTTGTGTGTGTATAAGTGTGTGTGTGTGTGTGTGTGTGTGAGAGAGAGAGAGAGAGAGAGAGAGAGAGAGAGAGAGTGCATGTGTGTAATCTTCTTTCCACTCTGACTTATTCTTTACAATCACGGCACCTCATTCATGAAAACTACCACTAGGAAGTTCATCCTCACAGGCAGTAAGTTTGATCATAATCATGTCTGAAATCTCTCTCTAATGGACTAAAGAAGACCATGAAAATGCACTACAGCTTAGTTTTTTTAAATGAAAATACAGAGAGCCTTTTTCTCTACAAAGATAGAGACATTTTTCCTTCTTAGCTAATCATAAACATCTTCCAAAAACAATAACCTTAGCTAGATTCCACAAATTCATTTTATCTCCCTTGTTCTCTTACCCTGTTTATATGCTTATATCAATTACTACCCTCTTTCTCCATGTTAAATTGACCTGAACTATTTTAGGAAATGACGTTTTCATGATCATTTAATGTATACTCCTAAAAAGGGAAATCAGAACTCAAAGAATTTCCAATGTAAAATTTTGATTGCAGTAAAAAAAAAAATCTTCAAACAGAGAAATTCAAAGGCAAAGTGCATGAAGAAGAAAAAATGGTTTTTAAAAGAATTCATTTAATAATTTTAGATATGTAGGGTTGTAAAAATTGTTCAATAATGTCAAACTTCATTTTTATGTATTCCTCCAACAAACAAGAATGGTTACATGAAAAGAGCTAGAACTAGTGGCTTCCAGTTAGGGAACCAATTAATGACTAGTGATCAACAATCTTAAGAAGATCAGGGAAAGTTGTCTTCTACAGTTTTATTTCTATCCTAACAGTCTACCCTTTTCCCTGGATTATTTCTATAAGATTAAACAAAATCAAAAGTTCAACATGCACGTCCATTATCTTTTTCAGAAATAGATCCCGCAAAACAGATGTCAGATTGTGGCACTCCTGCCGTGCACTCCAACACGATCATTTTTTCCATGTCTACTTTTAGCAATGAACATTGCCTCTTAGTATTCTTTTCTTTTTTTCTCGTTAATAGGACTCAAGCTCAGGACCTTGCACTTGCCAGGCAGGTGCCGTACTACTGAGCTTTATCCCTGGCCCTGCCTGTTAGTATTCTTGGCTTTCTTTTGTTCCTGTATGACTATTTCAACTAAAAGAAATGCATGCATCTTGCATCTTCCTTGGGTCCTGTAAGTGCATTTCTAGTCTGTATTTCTGAGCATTCAAATGTTTCATCCCTGCTGCCATTGCTCTCTTTATCACCTTTAATGAGATGTAGTGGCCAACTGGAAAATTCCATGCTTCGCCAAAATCACTCACAAATGCGTGCATTGTTGAACACACACTCTCTCCACCAGGCACACGTTGACTCAACGTGCAGTGATTTGGGTCTTCATGTCATCTAGGCCTCCAGAGTTCTCCCCCTTTTGAGTACTTCTATTATTGCCTTCTTCCACCATGGTCAAAGGACCGCATAGCCTCAGGAGAGGAGGGGGATGAAGAAACATCTGCAACCTATGATATGATATCAGCTTCTACATTGAAGAAAATTCCAGGGAAAACTAAACCAAGCAACAAATGGGCATTTTGCTTCTGTTTACTATGTAAAAATCCTAAAAACCACTTTCTGGCTTGTGAGGTGAGGTCATTGAGGGATGATCTTTTACAACCTCTAGAAGACGAAGACCAATTAGATGATTCTTCAACCTCAGACTAGGCTATAGCTGTGCAGCACCTAGGAAAAGATGGATGGGACTCCTGTGTGGACTTAGACTTATTGTCATAGTTGACAATGAACTTCCTGAACAGCAGGTGCACCATTCTTATGCATCCCCAAAACCTCTTCTCCTACACTATCAGATTTTCCTTAGCACGTTATCCATTAAATGCAAGAATTAATGTCTTGCAATTTGGTCTGCCTTGGATGACTACCTGCTAATGATCAAATAATATATCCTCTGTTAGCCATGTAAACCAAAAGGATTAACTAGATGATCAGACTCATCCCAACCCCAAAGTCAATTGGTTTCAAATATGAAATTTAATTTACTTGGAAAATAATGTCCATGTAGTTTATATACTCGGCATTCCTACTGTTCATTACCAAGACATAAAACTTGGAGTTTGGTAAAAGGTGAAAGATGTATCCTATCTGAAGAGAAAGAGTGCACAAAACAAAAGAACAACTGAAATAGGGAAAATAAGAAAAGGGAAAAGAGTATATATACACACAAGATAGATAACTATACTTCTAGTCTCTGTAAATTCATCAGTAAGAATAGTTTTTGCTTTCCTTGTTTTATAGTTTGATCATTTTTTATTCCTAAGTATTGTAATCTGAACAACTACTTCAAAGATAACAATATGCAATATATTAAGTAGTGTTAATTTCCTACCTTTTAAAAAATTCTGTATCATTTCTATCCTTTTTGTTTTTCTTTGCTTTCAAAATAAAAGAAAAAAAAAGACTTGGTGTTTGGTATCTTAGTCCGGAGTTCAGTCTTTGCCTCTCTCTTTCTATGGTTTAAAATGCATAAAATTTCAAACTTTCTGGCTTTCTTCTCATTACTTGGTATGTTTCACTTCAACCAAAAAGTGTTTAGGGATGAAAAATTTACTATCAACCAGTCTATTGCAACCAAATTTTGACAAAAAAATGAAACAATAAATATACTCCAAAGCAACAAGTAGCTTTTTTATTTTTCTGATAGTTTTATGTAACACTGTCATTGCTTCCCTTAGATAAATGATTCCCATAGAGTGGTTTTTAAATGGAATTTGGAATTTGGACAACTCATAATCACTTAGGAATTTCTGAGAACTACGGCAAGCATCACAGAGAGAAGCCTTAAGCAATTCCTTAAGCATTTAAGTTTATTTATCATCCAAATAGGTATTTATAAAGCCAATTTTCTTACAGGATTGAGAAACAACTTTTTCAATAACAGGAAAATACTGTATCTGTGCACATCAGCAAAGTATGGAATCTTGAAAACAATTTATCAGCCACAAAAGATTCTGACCGATCATCTGAAAAAGGGAAGAAGTGCCTTAGCTCCAAGAATTTACTAATGAAAGATAAAAAGAAATGCATTGACTTGAAAATTCTCTATATTTCAGTGCACCAGATACAAATTAAGTACTTAAAAGTTTAGCTATTTTTCAAATTAAACTAGACTTGGACTCAGTACTGAAACATTTGAAATGGATCTACAAATCTTTGACAGTATTTGGATATATCTGGATATATTTTTCTTGTGGCAAAATATGGACCACAAAAACTAATAATCTTTCCATTCTAAAATAGAAATATACTAATGCATAAATGTATTGCTTATAACACATCAGTCTTGAGGGTATTATTTTTCGCATAATAGGAAATGACAGAAGTAGGCAACTATATTCTTCTGGTGTAAAATGGAATGGAATAGTCTTTTGCAATTACAATGCATAGGCTATACTGGTCCTAGTGCAGGAAGCATAACAATTTGCATATTTTAATTTAGAGGTTAGGGACCCCTGTCAAAGTAACAGCTTGGACTGGGTCAGCAAGGAGAAATCGAGAAGAGAGAAATAATTGAAAAGGCAGTTCCCGACAAAATGAAATTTGTCTCGTTGTCACTTAAGGTTGTCTTCTTGTCTTTCTGCAGGAGCAAGGTCAGCTTAAGAATGAAGGGAGAGTAGAATACAGTAGATCGCTGAGGACCAAAGGATAATTTTTTAAAATAGCAGTGGCAATTGCAATATATATTTATGAAGCGAAGAGGAAAAGGACGCACATTCTTTCCAGTTAAGAGTCAGCAAGTGTCCTTTGAATCAAAATATTGCAGATGTGAATATGGAAGATCTAAAGTTTGTCCTCAAAGACAAGCAGGTTACAAAGGAGATGAGGTACTTAATGAAATAATTCCGTGTGATATATTGATATTGAAGGCTGGAAGACAGAAAAAGATTTGCAACAAAATTAAGGTGTGTCTCTCTTGAAACAGGTCTCCCATTTCTTTCACTGGGGATTGATATGAGGTTTTTCCAAGAAACATAACATGTTTTATTTCTCTTTCCAAACCTGTGCCAAAGTATAGATGCCAGTATGAAGTTCAGCATCTGTAACCACAAGAAAATTTCACTGGAGTATAATCCAGGGGAAAGTAGAGTTATGAAATGTTTGTTTGCTTATGTTTTGGAAGAGTTTTAATCTTTTTAATATCATGTGTTTTTAGTTAGAATGTGCATTAGTGGGGAAAAAATCTAGGGCACAAATAGGGAAGGAAATTAGATCTGGTGAATATTAAGTCTTAGATACAGGCAATGGAGGGTAACTAGGGCCATTACCAAGGTGTAACACATCAACTAGACTTCAACTTTGAGAAAGAATATATATTGTGACAAATATCTGGGTAAATTCAAAAGCCTTTACTTGAGAAAATGAGGGTAAATATTAAACATTTCCTATTTCTGATATGGTGTCATCATTAACATAAAGACAAAAACACTTATAAAAATATATTCTATTACTAGTGAGCTAATATCTGTCCAAGCACATTTAAGGAACATCTCAATAAGGATGGCTCACAGTCTGCCAGGGGGAAGGAGCCACATCAAAGTTAGCAGAAGGTATGGAAATATAACACCTCTCAACCCAGTTTGAGATCAACATAAATCACAAAGTAAATGCTCTAATTTGGATACTATTTGTTCTCCCAAAGCCACATGAGTTAGAGACAAAGTGATAAAAACCTTTGAAAAGTGAATCTGTTAGGAAGTACTTAGGTCACGGGATTGTGACTTCAGAGGCTTCCTATTCAGCAGCGTGACCTCTCCTTTCCATACGCGCTTTTCCCATGAGGCAGTGAGATTCTCATCAACGCCTAATGGTGGCCAGTGTTGTATGCTGTATCCTTGAGCTTTCAGGATTGTGAGTTAAATACACCTCTTTCCTTTACAAAGTTAGTCTGTGGCAGGTACTTCCTTATCATAATGTAAAACTAATAAGGCAGATTACAATATTAGGTTTAGAGTGCTAGCTGCATAGCTGTTCTTCCTTGGACAACTGGATTAATACTCAAATTTTAGTCCTTTCATCTTGAAACAGTACTTTGCTCCATCTACCTCAGTTTTTGTGCAATTACACACATGCATGTGTTATTTTAAAATGAAGAGAGTATTGCAAATGTAGATTTCCTTATTGATTGGCAGAAATGAATTTACTTATGTGGTTTCTAGAGTCTTACAGATATGGTTGGGTATTTTTTCCAGAGCTGAAACTCAAACACATATGTGTTTCCTTTTGGGTTTCAGTCAGACAAACAATTTTACTGTCTGCTCACCCACACTCACAGGCCTGGAGTGTCTTTCTAGGAAGAATGAACTAAGTGACTGTTGCTCTACACATGCTTCCCGGTCCGAAACTCTTTGTGATTATTTTCCTTTTGAAAAACACTAAGAAAATATATTGCTAAACATATGTAATCAAGCATTCATATGAAACACATGTAGCTTCTGGTGAGCAGCTGTAAAGTGGCAATTTTGGTAAGAAAGTTTATAGAATAGACTTGGCAGTGCTGAGTCTTTCCATTACAAAAAGGACCACACAACACTTGCTATGGAATAATATCACATTTTCTCCAAAGAGGTAACTAACACTTCCTCTTTTCTCCTGGATGTTCTTCAAAAATTTTAAAGAATTTTTGCAGGTTACTATACCTAAAGTTATTAAAGCTCACAAAATATCCATGAGCTAATAAAATGGAAACTATTCATATGCCAATCAAGCAGATACAGAAACACTGGTCCTAAGAAAATATGACCTGTCTATAGCCTCCTAACACAAAACTGATGGATCCAGAAATAGAGGGTAAGCTGCTGACTCCAGACATTCCGAAACACTTCCTCTGCTCAGAATTATGATTGTTAATAAACCACCTCTTGCACCCGGGGGATGGATGAGATCATGCTGAAAAGTCACCCATTCTTTCCACAAGAAACACAGTCATGGCCAGTGGGCTAATTCTCAGGGTTCATGTGCCTTAGTAAATCCCCTCCCCCACATCCCTGCTGAAGGTCCAGATTTTTTGTGGCTGTTGTTGAGCTAAGCTGGACTCAATATTTTTTTTTTTTTTTATTTAAAGAGAAAAAAAAACAGGAAAAAGGTAGAAAAATTACAGAATTTCAAGAAAAGAAGATAAACAGTAAGAAATCACTAGTTGATAAATTACATATTGTTCTTTTAGAAATAGTTATTCAAGTTACAGAATTAAAGCACACGAAGTGGACACTCAAGCAGTGAGAGTGCAAACAGATCTGTTCAACAATCCAACAAGAACCTAGAAATATGGTCATCAATCCCACACACCTAAACATACATGCAGCTATATCTTTTATAGTGCTTCCTATTTCCTCTTTTTTTACAGTAGCAATTATATATTTTTAAAATTTTATTTAAAGAGAAGAGAAAAAAACAATACAGAAAAAAGGGTAGCAACAATACAGAATTCTAAAAGAAAGAAAGAAAAAGGAAAATGAGAAAAAGCCCCACTAAGAAATCACTAATGTATAAATTATATACTGTCATCCTGGATGTAGTTGTTCAAGTTACAAAGTTAAAGGGTACATAGTATATTCAAATAGTCAGACTACAAACAGTGCTGCTTAAAGATCCAACAAAGATTCAGCAATATGGTCATCTATTTTACACACTCAAACATACATGCAGTTATATCCCTTAGAGCACTTACTTTTCCTCTCTTTTTTACAATAGCAATTTACACATTTTGGTTTTATTACACTTGTAGTTCTTATTTACTTTTTACACTAGAGACACAAAATGATATTTATAAATATGATTCTTATTTATTTCACTAATAAGGATATGGACTCAATATTTGAATTCGGTTTACAATCTTCACACTCTGCCTATGTTTGTACCCACTTACTCTTCCTTCTACCAAAGAATGAAGAACTAGACAACAGTAGAAAGGACTTTAGACTGCTTTATGCTTTTATGATTTAATTATTGTCACTGCTGCAAAATTTGCTCACTAACCTAATATGTGTTATGGACATAATAAACAATTCGAACTGCTAGAAGTCATTTGATCTTGATCATAGGAAAGATCTGATAATTTTAATGATCTCATCAGAATTAAACTTGATAAAAATGAATACTTTTAAAAAGAAGCCTTGCAAATATGCAATTTACATTTACTTTCCATGCCATAATATGTAGTTTTCTGTCAATAGAAAATGGAAACGACAATAATAGTAAACACTGGGCATTGGCTCTTCAAATGCCAGTTGCAGCTAGAGTCAAGGACATTTCGTCCATGTGTGTGGCTTACAGAGGACCAGTGGCCAAGCTGGGCTGTAGAGAACACTGGTGTCACCTTTCATAAACATGAGTGGGGTTATTCTGTCTCAACTGTCAGCAGTCGCAGTGCCTGATGCATCCTCTACGATGTTTCCATTACAATGTGCATGAAAAAACAGAAAAGAGATGCAATTCCAGCAAGAATAAAAACCAGAAATGCTGGTCACAAATGTGTCAAGCAGAAACTGGAGCATCCACTGAAGAAGGCAGGCTGGAGCTGGAGTGGCAAAGCTATGTAGGTTAACGAGGTGTGGGATTTCCATCTGCAGGGGCTCAGAAAGGCTCAGATTTACTTGTTTTGTAAAAACTCTTTCCACGGAGTCCAAACATCGCTTTTCATTCTCTGGCTGGCCTTGAGTCTGAATGCATCTCTCAGTGTGGTGTTCCTTGGGAGTGAAACATTTGTGAGGTCAGAATGGATGTGGGTGACAGTTTAGATTCAGAGAGGTTAGCGTACTGACGTTACTGTTGCAGCTTTTCATGATAGAAGAAACACATAGAACTTCTAACTATACTGGTAAGGCTTCCGTTATGATAATATAATCAATCAGGTCATGCACAGTACCAGCAAGCCGACCATGGTTGTTAAGATCAACATTTCCCATATTTTATGAATGGAAAAAGTGATTCTACGTCTATATAGATAACACTTATGAGTACTAAAACACAATAACCCATTCTCAAGGAGGAGGAATCACTTTTAGAATCAAATAAATATTATATGAAGTGGTTCTTCAACATGAAGCACAGACACTATACAATTGGCAAAGGAAAGGAAGACCAATTTCATTTCTTCTAAATTCCTTTTTTGGTACATTTAAAAAATTTATTTATTATTTTAAACAGGAAAAACAACAAAAACCCTAAGACAGAATTTCAAAATTCTGTCTTAGTAGAAAATTAACAATGGTTAATATACTACATATTGTTATTTTCAAAGTAGTTGCTCAGATTACAAGATATAGGCACACATAATAGATCAAACAGTAAGCATAAAAACAATAAGCATAAACCATTTATTACAATGAACTAAAATCAATAGTATAACTATTTTAGCATATATATGTTATATACATATATATATGCTATATATATATATATATATATATATATATATGTTCTTTCCTTTTGAGCAGCTTCTTCCCTTTCAGAATATCTATTGTATTTTTTGGGTCCTATTTACGTTTTCAGTTTCTTACAATAAGGAGACAATACAATGTTTACACATGTGAGTTTGATTTATTTCGCTTATGAGTGTATTTTAGTAAAGAAAAATTGTAAATTACAATTTGATTTTATATTCTGAGTTTTTTAGGAAAGTAAAGCTCCCACAAACATGCTAACAAAGATGAGTTTACTTAAATAACAGACTAACATATGAATGAGATTTAATGATATCAAATTACATTGCAGATAAATGTTACATATCAAGTGGAGGTATGAAAATATTTTAAAAGTAAAATTTGAGAAAAAGTTATGTTTGGAAAACAGAAATGATGTGTTAGCTATTGTTTTCTTTGCCAGATCTAGGAGTGAAGTTAGGAGTGAAACATATTTGTTATGTTTTGTAAACAAAGATTTATTAGTACACTTACTTTAATTTATGTACTGTCTACCTGTTTACACAGGAAGTTTGCTGACCCTTGACTTCAGAATATACATTCTGCAACTAGTGGCATGGCACTAAATGTGAATTACTTGAGTTCATAAATCTGAAATTACCACATTGACTTCCTTTATCAAACAAGTGATAATGTCAAAAACAAATTGTTTCCAATGCAAGTTATATTGGATTGATTAAAAGTAATTAGTCAAGATCAGGAATTATTGGCTTGATAGTTGAATATATCAGCAAAAGTCTTAATTTTAGTATTTCCCATTTGTCCTAAGGAAATGTTGCAGTATGCAAAGGTTACAGTGCTTGTGATCTTATGCTTAAATGCATAATAATGAAGAATTCTGAAAATTTATTTGACCATATCTTAAAACTTCCTTTGCTTTTCTCTTTGTAGGAAATCATTGTATTGTGTGGACTGTGTATTAATATCACACAAAATAGATTTCAGCAGAATTCCAGGAATACAAATGACCATTTTAAAATTACCAAGGGGTCTGTTTATGAAAAGGACAAACTGATAAGGCTTACTTTTCAGATAACTCCCTAGAGATCTACTCAAGCTTTCTTTTGAGTAGTGTTAACTTGGCACATTTGTTTTATCATTTTTAAAAATTTGTTTTCTCCTTCTTTTGTTTTATCTAATTTTTTTTTATTGCACAGAGTAGGGCCATGCACATGCCAAGCAAGGAACATCCCAGTAATGAGCTACATCTCCAGCCCTCATTTATTTCTTTGTGCTTATACAGTGGATTCCTTTTAGATGGCATATGAATACTTGCATAATTATCATTTATAATGTGTTTTTTTGCTTTCAAATTTTTCTATTTGAAAAGTCTCTTGATTTTTGTTTTTGAAAGACATTTTCAACTTAGAAGTAACTTTAGGTTTACAGTTTTTGAGTTTGTAACATATATGATAAGGAATCTGCTATCATCTTTCTTGTGATAAAGGAATACACACTTCCTCCATCTTGTGTCGTTAAGGATTTCTCCTTTATCTTTGATAAAACTTTCACCTTATGTTTCCCAGCCCATCTTGGAAGCATTTCTATAGGAGGATGCAAGTACCTATATTTTCTGCATCTTGGAGTCTCCTCTGGGACCTCTGTTTGTTGTTCTACAAGGCCTTTTAAAAGTGTTTTCCTGCAGTGACCATACTAGAAAGTGAACTGTAAGGTTGGCTTGAGGAAACTAAGTCAGCAATCCAAATCTACCATCCAGCCGGGACTGGAACTCTTCAGTCTGTTTGGTTAACTTTACATGTAATTTACTTTTGCTTCATTTTATCTGCATATATGTTGAATGTTTGTAATCTGAAAGTTCAAAACCCCAAATGCTCTAAAACCTGAAACTTTAGCAAGAAACCACATGATTCTACAGGTGGAGAATTCCACACCTGACCTCTTATGGCATCAGTTAACATGCAGGTGCACAAAAAATAATTTGTGAGTTTAAAAAGTATAAGTGGATGCCGTGTTTAGTCTTGACCTTCACTCCCAGGATATCTCATGATATATATGCCTCTGTTTCAAAACCTGAGCAAATCTGAAATCCTGAATACTTATGGTTTCAAGCATTTCAGATATCCACATTTAGCCTACAGAACAAAACCTTTCTCCCCACATGAACATATTTGCAGTTTTCTGCCCACTACCTCTTATATTCATCAGTCTATGTAAAACATATTATGCTTTTAATAACTCTGTGCCTAAAAGTGATGTCCATTTAAAAAAAAACTATACCAGCTTTAAATTTGTGAAATAGAACCTGTGTTGAAATGGCTTCTGATTCCTGGATCTCTAAGGTAGCATACTGCTCTCTTGCTCATAGGTCAAGCTGCCATAACGGTAGACTACACTGTGAAAGAAGTTGAATTGCATTTTTGTCTCCCTCCACCTTCACTGGAGAGGCATTTTCAAAATTAGGCATCAAAATGCAAAAACATCATAAAAAATTAAGATGCAGAAATTACTACTTGCATGAAGTCTGTACAATTTTAATTCTAAACATTTCTAAAAACTCGCCTAAAAAGGCATGTCTATAGTTTTTTGTGTGTGAAAGGAGGTGGAATGGATGATTTGAATTACAAAAAAGCTTTGATAACCCCCCACACATCAATTTACCTGTGAACAAAAAGATTCATACTGAGAAAATGGGACTTGAGACTATTTGATAAATTACTACAGACTACTTGAATATTCCATTAGCAAAATAATGGCTCGTTATGGAAACTCAGAAGAATGTAGTATAATTGCAATGGTACTATCTTCCCTTGGGAGTTGAGAGGAATGCAAATGTTAAAAATGATAGCTATTTAACCAATGTTAAGAAAAAAATGCCTCAAAACAAACTGAGAGGTTATACGATTTTTGGAATTTAGTGAAATATTTGTAGTTTCTACCAGCTTTAATCAGTTGAATATGTTTCTACCAAGTGAAGACTATTCACTTTCTGGACTCATGTCCACATATTTTTGCATGGTCTGTGTACCAGGGATGAGAGACTTGCCCTAGCCTCTGCTGAAAGTTTCTGTAAACTATTCCTGAAACTGTCAAAAACTGGTATAATGGCTATCCTTACAGTAGCAGACGAGAACATATTGAGAAACTGAGTATTACCTACAGGTGCCAAGGTAGGTCAGATTGTGGGTGTAGTGGGAAGGAGGGATGCATTGTAGAAGGTGAGAGAAACGAGAAGAAAAACAAAAATAAAAAGAAACCTAGTATCTAACTTGTATATGATGACTTGTAGCACAGGGCTGGAGTAACAAAACTGGCCAAGTTCAACAATATGTAACGCCCTTTTCATGCTACCAGACCAAAATAGGACAGATGAGTGAAAAAACAGAACTAATTCATGTTTTAACATCTTAGCTTCATTTTTCAGGCAGGAGATGTCATTTGTGGAATTCAGTAAGCCACCTGCGTAGTAAAAGCTCAAGGTGCTTATCACACCATTTAATCTCTTAGTACTAAAAAAGTTGCTTTAAGAAACTAAAATGTATAATTATTTAATTTATCCAGGAGAACACAAGTTAAAAACAAAAAAGATTGGATTCAACATGTGATTTTTGCTCTCTTTGTAAAGTTTGTCATATTTTACCTGACTTCAGAAATTTGCAAAATGTCCCCAGTCATTGAGTAGGAGACATTTACAACTGAACCACATCACCATGTTTAATGTCACTTAGCTAAACATGAAGTTTGTCATGGCCCCGAACTTTGGCATCTGTAGTATTAATTTGTACAGTCTTCATTCTTTTGTGAAGATGGTCAGAGGCAAAAATCAACTTACAGATTAATTGAGGACAAACACTTATTCAAAACAACAGTGTACAATAGTTTGTGTTCCTGAGAATGAGCATATGATTCACATACTCAAATAGAATAAACATAGACCCTCACCCAATTTATTCATTGCCATATATCATATATAAAACATGGGGAAAAGATAGTAAGTATGATTACAATAAGACCACCTATATATATTTTTTCAATATTTAGCCACCTTCCATTATTTATTGGCAATTGGTATTATGAAAAATACAAAATCATGACTAAATTTTAAGAGTATATATTTAGAGACAAATGCTCCAACTTTCTAAATGATAATTCATTCAATTAAAATACACTTCTAGTTCTTCAACCCATATAGGAAATAGGATGAGAAATGGGATAAGAACTATAATTAGATAAGATTCCTTTTAATAATCTACAAAAAATCTGAATTTGTGATAATTCAGATTCTGTGATAATATTATCTGTGAAAATATTATCTAGAGATTCAATATGCAACTTTTTAACAGCAGTCATTTTCAAAAGCACTTATTTTTTCTTAACTTTGGTTAAGAAATTATTCTAGAAGAATGAGGCTCCAGATCTGAGTGCTAACGTGTGAACTCTCCTTGTTTCTCCAGTTGAAAGCAAGCACAAAACCTGAGCATGATTATGAGTCAGGTATGTGTGGATTCCAAAATAAATTAGTAGCAATTGGGTTGGAGACAAAGATTCCAAAGTCACCTAGCAAAGATTAAGTTTCCTCTTTTCTTCCTTATGGTATCCCATGTCTTAGACTTAGCATCTTCAGAAACCTGGAAATGAGCGCTATGGTAGAGACAGAAAAACCTGCAAGAGAAGCCTGGCTCGAGGAAGCAAGGAAATGAAAAATCCACTTCACTCCAGAAATTATTCAGTTCCAGTTTCTAGGTCAGTGGTGGGAGTGTGTGCCACAGTGGGCTGTTGGAGTCACTGAAATCTCTAAAAGATTAACCATCACTACCCTTCAATTATCCCATGGCAGCCACAGCAACTACAGCTATGGAAGCACACAGGGGACAAACTAAATGAGAGAAGCCTTTCACAGTGTTCCCAGCTGCTGCAATTTCAGGAATGGGGGCTGAACCTTATGACTTGCTTTCTCTATCTTTTGGTTGCTTGGCCTAGAATACAGGCAGAATTGGTAAGGAGTCCACTAAATTTGAGAAGTCTGCAGTGATGATTCTTTCAAACATTTTTTTTCACTCATACATTCGTATTTTCTTTCTTTATGAAGCGCTGCTGGTACCCAAATGTTTTGGTATTGCCCTGCAGGTTCCTGATGTTGCTCATTATTTATTTTATGTATGTGGGTTTTTTTCTCAGTGATACAGGTTCAGTAAGATCATTGAGCTTCACAGTTACCAACTCTGTCTTCAGCATTCTTCTATTAATACCATCCTCTGAGTTGTATTCTTCAGTTCTAAAATTTCCATTTAGTGCTTCATGTCTTCTGTTTCTTTGTGGATTATTTTTATCTTCTCATTTGTTTCAAAAGCATTTCTGCTGTCTTCTTATTGGAGAAGTTTTACAGCTACTCTAAAATTTCTGTCAAATAACTGTAACCTCTGTATCATCTCAGCAGTATCTTTTCCTGCGAAAGCTGATAGGTTCTGTGAATACTGAGCCTATTGAAGCTATAGGGAGGCATTTTCAGTATTAAGCTGAATCTATGAGTCTTGTCAAAATCCTAGAGAAAATATTGACATTTTGCTTTATTGTCAACCAGGCTAATTGAGTTCAGGTCACCAGTTGTGACCAGACTTCTTAGGTAAATTTCACATTCAGAACCTGCATGTGTTACACATGCTGCACAAATCCAGTCTGACATTTGGGTACTGCTGTGCCCCTTAGTTCAGTTTGCAGTGTCTCTACATGCTATTTTGGTTTGGGTCCATTCATCTGCTGCTCAAGTAAGTGCAGACATTTCAAGGCAACTGAACTAAGAGTTTTCTCAGGCTCTTGCCAGTTTAGATCCTCCTTCCCTTCTACTTTCTGATTATTTCGTGTTCCCTTTCCCCCCTGCAGTGATTTGGCCAGAAATCTGAAGCATCATGTAACTTGCTTCTTTGTACCTTCCTTGATTGCACCCACATCAAAGGGAAGCAGGTGGCATGGAAGAAGAAGGGTAGGGAAACAGCATCGCTGGTGTCTAGTGTTAGTTGGCTGAGGCACTAAATGATGGAGAGAAGAAAAAACCAAGGAAAAGAGATTTGTACACTTATTCTGCACATTAAGAGACACTTTTAGGACTCCTTGAAACAGAATTAGAATGGTCCTGCATTTCTCATGTAACAGGACTTCTGTTTGAGACTGTTTTTGTTCTGGCAGCAGATTTCCAGAGTGATGAATTGTCAGTTTTATGGTACTTTGAATCTTGGTCTTTTTATTCCAGTCCACTAAATACTATTTTCATTTTGCAGTCCTCATATAGTTGCTGCCTGTATATTTCTTCTAGGTAGATTCTTTTATAGCTGCATTCAGCGAGAGAAATGGAGAAGGGTGTGCTTAAATCATCTAAGTAATAGATAAATCAATACATCTCTTTCCTTATTTGGGATAGCTTAGATGATAAATTATAAATATGTACATTGTTAATATTTTATTTTGGCAGCCCTATTAACTGTCTAGGTTAAAGTTTCTTAACTCAAAAGCTAGTTTCAAGATTTCTGAGTATACAATAGTAAATCCCTAATTGGATGGTTTAAGAAATCGTATTAGGCCGTGTTGGAACTTGGGGTGCTGGGAAAACAAGCTGCCAGCTCATCACTCTGGTAAGTGGCTGTAGCCTGGCAAGCAGCAGCTGGCCCAGGGTGAGAACCTTCAGGGTTTCCTGAGATCCACGCCATGTTGGAACTTGGGGCACTGGGAAAAGACAGCCAGCTCGCCACTCTGCTAAGCACCTGTGAGCCTACTGGTGCACGAGCTAAGAATCAAACATCCATCCCCTTCCCCCTCCCCCACCGTGAGCAAGTGGGAACCAGAGATCTGAGCATCTCTTGCAAGTTTGACTATATGCAATTTAGCAAATAAGGGGGATTTCCTCCTTCCATCTTTTTGAAGGCAAATATTTTTATCACTGTTTTGCTCTGTTCTGATTAATGGTATTGCTCTATTCAATATTCTGTTTTTATAAGTTCGGTATCTCCTTCTATTTTGCTGTAACTGATTAAAGGAACAACTGTTGTGAGGAAAATGAGATATACTATTGTACCTATTGCTGTTATCCTGGAAACCTGCTGTGAAGTTCTGTACCAATTTCACTACACTTTATCAATCGGCTTTGTCCCATCTTGTTATGCTGTATTTTACTACCTTCAAAATTAAAAAAAAGAAATTGTATTAATCAAATATGATGATCAATGAATGCCCAGTTGTATTTTTTTATCTGGCTGTGAAGATAAGGTTTGAAACCTATGATGAAGTTTATTATTTTGAATGAATCTGTTTTAAGGGACATTCCAACCAGAATCTCCCACTCTCTGCATGCCTAAATCCCATTGATAGTTTCTATGCTAAGTGATATCATTCTTGGATAAAAATAGAATACTGATCACTGTACTTGCTTTGGCAGCACATATATTAGAATACTGCTTGCTAAGGCAGTCTACACTGATTGCTTTGAAATTCTCTTTTAAATGAAGGCCAAATCCACTTTTTCTGCATTTCCAATTCATTTTTCCTTTTTCTTACTTCTTTAAGTCCTAAAGAAAAGGCTTTATAAAACTTTTTTTTTTCCAAACAGGAAAATCTTTTAAATGTTGGAAGATGGTTTAGTTTTCCCCACCTAAATATTCCTGGTTTCTCTGAAAGGATTTCCCAAATTAATCTAGGGCCGTGTTTTGCTGGGTGGTCTGCAGGCCACCTGTTGCACAATATTCTGAGATTCTTATTTTAAAACGCTGACCTTTAGGTTTTATTTCAAAGGTACCAAATGAGAATGTCAGACTGAAGAGTCCTCGTGCTGTGCTATTGGAGTCGGGCCCTAGCTGGGCTTGGTGTCAATCTGCCCAGTGCTCCTTTTAAGTAAGTTTTCTGCATTCTTCAAGCAAATACCAGTGCAGAACTCAACCTTATAATCTCAAAAATACTTTTTAAAATGCTTCCAGAAATTGGCAAAGGCACATGCCTTGAGATTCCAGTATTCTCTGATGGTTAATTCAATTTACAGCAAGAACTAGAGCGAGCTCCAGCATCCCTGAGAATCTAAGATACTAAAGTAACAAGTGGATGGGTCCATCTCTGTGTCAAAAAGACTCATTAGGGAGGAGGCAGGCTGGAGATAGAAACATGGGAAAGTGATTTTTGTTTTTCATGCTGCTGTTGGTACATGCCACATGGCTCACGTGCTAAGATGTTAGGGACCATTCCTCAGAAAGGGAGGCTCAGGAAAATTTTAGCACAAATTCTTCCTTTGTGGGCTGATGGAAATCATTTTGTGTAAGTTCTGATCCTCAACCCTAAAGAAGTGGCAGATCTCTAAGGAGTTTGCAGTCCAGTTTTCCACTTGATTTAACTGAGAATTTTTTAAAAGAGCAGAATATATTTACTGGGGGAAAGAAAGTTTCTGTCTGAGAAAGAGTGACAGAGGGGTCCTGAGTTGGTACCCTTAATTGAGAATTAAAAAAAAATGCATGGGGTAGCTCCATGTCTCAATATTCTGTTTGTAGGTCTGGAAGGAGCCCAGACATTCTCTCCCAGAAAGGTGTAGGGATTATTTGAATATGCAACTAGGCTTAAAACTCACTCCTTAAATAATTAATAGGAACTTCCTTTTTGATATTTACGGTCAAAGTAACATGGGCACTTGCCATTGATTGATAACTCATAAAAAAAAAAAGCCTAACAACCATGAGAGTATATAACCCTCCTAATCCACTGCCTCTGGAAAAAAAAAGAAAGAAAGATTTTTCAGTTTGAGTTTCTAGAGAAGAAAGAGACATATTTGAATTAATGGGGGGGATCTCTTTGCAGCAAGCAATGAATAAATAAAAGGAAATAATTACAGAGAGTAAAATCTTTCACTTTGCCTCAAAATCAGTAGGGTATAATGAAAATCTGTCAGTTACTTTTTAAAAATAATTTTGTTTCAGTAACCTGTTAAATGTAGGGGTTCTCCACCTCTATTATTCAGGCCGTGGGAGCTAAGAAATATAAAAGCAGTGAATGTTTTTGGAGATAAAAGCTAAAATGCAGCCAAGAACATTTCAAAGACAAGTAGTCATTATGTATTCTGCCCCTAGAAGCATATAGTAATTGGGATTGTGGACACAATCTCTTAGCTTGAAATATAACTAACATGTTTTTCTAATTTTTCACTTTCTGCATATTCATACATGTTTTTTTTTACCTCTTCTGAAAACAATACACTCTAGCAAAACCACATTATAACTAGCCTTGACCTTGGGTGCATTTTTTTCCCTTTGCAAGAGTCAACTTTCACAGCTGTTGTGAGCTGCTCCCTAAATCAAAGCAGAGGAAAGCTTTGTAGTTTCTGAAATTTTTCCTTCTCTCCAGAAAGTAACAAGAAGTCTTGGAAGGACTGAGCCGCTGCCAGGCAGTGACAGATCTTGCCAGCGCTGCCCCCCTTTCATATCTCAGGGACCCAGCTGACTGAAGGCAGCCACCTGTTCCTAGGCCACCCTTTCCCTTATAATCAAGAAATCCCCCCACATAGAGGGAAAGAACCTCCTTGTTGACTCTAGAGAATTTGGGGTGCAACCAAACGTGAATTAACTTCAGCTGAACTTAATGTCAAGCACACAGTAGAGGCATGGGGGGGCAGGTTCATGTTAGTCTCCTATTGGTATTAGGATATCTATTGCTCTGTGAGTTACTGCTTCATTTTATATAGCTGCATACAGAAAGGACTGACCACATCCCACATTTGGAGTTTCAGCATTTTATTGTCATGAAAATCT